>VYZM01021000.1:113964-164404 GCA_013398915.1 Dromas ardeola
ACCTAATGCCTCCTCTTGCTCTTTGATTCTGGCTGCATTCTTATGGGATTAAAGGTTTTCTGTTTCCTAGAGGGAATAAAATATGGCTCTCTGAGCCAGAGGAGTAGGAAATCTCTCTGTAAACTCCTTAATGGGGGTTTTTATGGGATATATTTTCACCTCATTTAGCTTTTATTTCAGTATGGCTCTTTCATCAGTCTGAGCATCTGAAGAAAATGACAACTTTATGGAAAGGGAAGGAGGAACTGTTGGGTTAAAAGAAGATATGAAAACAGAACTCAAAGAATGGAAAGGTTTAGAAGGAATAAAGGCCTAATAGGTGTCTCACTGAAGTCAAAATAAATGTGCTTTTTGGACGGAGACATTCCGGAGAGACTCTACGTTGTGACCAAGAGGCTGCATGTGATGGTCCGTAAAAGTGGGTAGATTAGCTTTCTTCACAGGTTTTACAATCAGCAAAGGGCCTTTGGTCTCCTGTAATGCTTCTTCTTAGCAAGGCCCCTGGTCATTCCCATATCAAGATGAATACTTCCTTCATGCAGGTCATATCTAGAAGATACCTGGCCTTTCAGACTTCATGAGATTTCCAAATCTACCATTTTCCTTGGTAAGTCGTTTCAGTGATTATCTGATACATTATTTAAATACGTTATTTAAAATGTACATTTTATCTTACCTGAATCTAATTTTAAATTCTAGCCGGTCAGACATTGTGTGCCTTTTGTCTGCTAAACTGAACAACCCTTTATTGTCAGAAATACTTTCCATTCCCCAAACGCAGACTGATTTCATTGCTTCTCAACTTTTTCTTACAGAAGTTAAAGAGGCTGAGCTTAAGTCTTTTGTTTTAAGGCAGATTTTCCAGACGTAAAATCATTGCTGTAGCCTTTTTCTGATCTCTTTCCAATGTTTCAGCTGCCTCCTTGGACTGTACATGTTATTTGAGTAATGGACTCACCAGCACTGTATGCAGAGGTAATAATAACAATTCATTTTGGTACAACGTGCTCTTTGTATAACCAAGCATTGTACCTTCTGTTCTACGGGACAGTATACAGGGGTTTGGGGATTGCCTACTTCTGAATATGCTCTAAGAGTGACTGTCTTAGATGTAGGAATCCTGTGTTTCACTGCAGAGTGATGTTGAAAATAACGCAGTTTACCAAGCTGTGAGCACAATTGAACCATTCCCATTATTGTTTACTGTTCTCCAAATGTTTGTGTCCTCTGAAAACTTCACCATCCTGGCTAAAGATGTTGAATAACGTTGGACAAAAGGACATCTCTGTTGGACCCACAGAAAATACCCTCCCTTTGATGATGATTCCCCATTAACAATTGCTTTTTAGGGGTATAACTCTGGAAGAGACCTCCTGGGTCACTGAGTCTAATCCCCAGCTATTTCAAGTAACCACATCATACAGTCACTATTAGAAATCTAGTTCAATTTTAATCCATTTAATATGTGCTGCATTGGTTTTTATGTAGGGCTGCTTTTGTAATCTGAATGCCATGTGATAGTAAGTCATTAAGTCATTATTTTATTTCTAGTAATGACAAAAAACAGCTGAACTGATTTTTATATATTGCAACTTCAGTCTAGAAACAATGAACCAAAAAAGAGAGCCTGAGGTTTTTCTTCTTTACTCATTTCAAATGAAATGTTTTTTAAAATTAAAATAACAAATAAGATGACACCAATAATGCACTGAGACGTGCTGCAAAAAATAACACATGGGATGTTTTTAGTAGGATGGTTCAAAGTTCCAAATGGATTTTTTTCTGAAGGATGTTGATTCACAAGGATGGGAAGATAAAACATAGATGGCAGAGATAATTGCCTTTCCCACTATTTTCTTCCTCCCCTCTCCCAGCCGTTGCTTCTTTCCTTTGCAGGGAAGCTGAATTGCACGTGAAGTAACTTTTGGACTACAGCCATTTGCATTTCACTCTGCTAAAATCACCCAGGTTGTAGATGATGCTTTGGGAACTGCATCACATACAGGTTGACTGTATCTACTGCAGTGCAGCAGTCTATAGAAAACGTGCAGAACGGGCAGTTGGGGGAGGTACCTCCTCTAACTGTCCGTGTTTAACCTGCCCATTGCCATGAAGCAGCAGCCTTAGGTCCAGGCTTCTGCTGGGCTGATAACGCTGGAAAAGGCCACGTAGTCTCTGAAGCAGCGTCCTGCAGAAGTCACAATCTGTGGGGATGAATATCAGATGGCCCATGTCACCCATTGCTGAGTTCAGTGGCAGCTGACGGCACCTAGCATCTTACATTACTGATGTTGTGCTTCCTCCTGGTGGGTAAGCGTGCATTCCTCTGCATTACCTGCCCATCAGTGAGCAAACAGGATGCCTTTGTGTGTGTTGAGGGGAATGAATACAGTACTCAAGCCAGACGCCTGCGTGTTTTGAGGATTTTGCTTTATAACCTCCTTTCAGTTTGGTATCTGGGAATTAGATGGAGCCTATTTGTTTATGGAGATATATTTTAATCTCTGGCTGCCAAAGTGGATGTAGGTAACGTGGATATCCTTGGAGGCTGAGCAGTTCTGACATCATCTTCAGAGGTGGGGATGAGAGAAGAGTGGCAAAAATTTTTTGAATGCTTTCAACACAGCAGTGGTGTCAAATTTACCCCAGTTTCCAAACTGACCGCAACACTGGTGCTAAGGTTTGAATGATTTCCCACCATGTCTGAAGCAAATGTAGTTCTGGCCTATTTCCATCTTGCTATGAGCCAGTTACTGCTTTTGGATGCTTTGGGCTGTATTTCCCTGTGAGATTATGAGATTCTGTTGTTCTGAGCAAAATTTGTAGGCACAAGGTCTCTGGCAATGAATCTGAATTGAAACCCATCGTTGTGTGAACCCAACTGAATAAACCTTCCTGGGTCTCGGACATCTACTCAACCTCGTTTGTTTGGTGAATTGTAGTTTTAATACCCAGCTCACATTATGCAAGACTTCCCTGCCCGAATGTCATATCGCACATGCTTTAATGAGATGCTTTCTTGTCAGTGACATGAGTCCAAACAAAGACCAAGGGTTTGGAAGCTGCAAAAGGAGAGTTATTTGCCCCTGCTCAGTAAACTCAGAAATATCAATCATCTTGCAACCTCTAGAAATGTATTTCACTGGGGACCTGTTCAGGTTGGGTGTCAGAGTGGAAAACACATGGGTACGTGACTGAGTGGAGTTTGGTCACTCAGGTGAGCCATTCCCTGCACAGATGAGTGCTGGTGGGACAAAGGCACTGGTGTGATGATGTGGGACCAAAGGCAATGGAGCATAATCATAATCTCGGAGCATTTTCCCTTCTATTTGATGGGGTTGTTGCTGCTCCTGGGAGGCAGCGAGTTTGTCACAGCCTCACCCACTCACCTGCAGTGACTGTCTTAAGGCAGAATTCACAGAGGCAGAATTTACGACCTGAAGGATCTTTGTGACCTGCAAAGACCGTGCTCAAGCAGTCAAAAAAAAATCATCTGGCTTCTAGATCCATATATTCATCAGGTGCATTTTACTTGAATTCTGCTGGATGGCAGGACTCTCCCATTGTAGCAGAGTGTTCCAAAATGTAAATGTCCTGGGGAATTTATTTTTATTTTAGGTAGTTCTCCTTGCTCTGTCCAAGGGGGTGCGTAGCCCTTCCTATTGACTGGTTAGGAAGCTGTCTAGTTCTGGCTCTTTTAAGCACTCTGATGTGGCCAAACGTCTAATTTCTAGGCATCGCAATATTCAAACTGAAGGCAGCTAAGGCACTTTATTGTCCAAAGCCTCTCTTGTGCCTTAGTTCCCATCTCAGCATTGGGAACAGTAGCCCATCCTCCCTTCCAAGGATGGTGTGAGGATAAATACATTAAAAGAGGTGAAGTGCTCAATTATTATGGTAATAAGACTCCTATAAATACCTATGATATATGTGTACATTTGGATTTTAGCAGAATCTAACTTACAACTGCAGCTTAAAAAAAAAAATCATAAACCCCCATATAAATTCCATCTGTGAATATTTGATCAGATGCTATGTGGGTGGAAAAGTATGTTTCATTGCTATTGTGATTGCTTTCTTTCTTTAGCTTTTCATGAGCAATAAATGTGAAGAATGTCCCAACACTTTTATGCTCTCCCGGTCAGTAATATTTTCTCTGAACCCGCATGCGAATGTTTAATTCATTAAATGGTATCATGCAACTTTATGGTGAAATCATAAATCTGTTCTGTTACATTGCTTATTGGAAAATCTTCAACCCCAAGCAAACCCCTAGCACTATAGCTTGCTTCCCTCGATTACACATGTCTTTTATTGGCTGCTTCCCACTTTCTCTTAGGTTGCTTTCTCCCTCTGCTTCCAAATTCTCCATTCCACTTTACAGTAGTGAATGTCACTGGTTTGAGACGAGGACTTGTTTTCGTGTGCATATAGCTGGCAAAAAGGAACGTACAATATGTCCTGCATTTTACTTCATTGGGCTTTTGAGCTCACTATTGTTCAGATTTTCAGGATGAAGGTCAGTGCAAAGGCACTGGAAGATTCACTGTGGACAAGAGACACCTGTGACAGTACCCGAGGTTAAAAAAGAAAAAGAAAGTGTTCTTTTTACTTTCTTGTTTTCTTGAGTTAGCTGTTTCCAGTGTTAGAAAAACTGTGTAGGATGGTGTGCCACTTGCAATGTCATACATTGCTGTCCTTTGCAGCATAATGCTTTGCTTTTCAGTTGCTCATGGTCATGACTAATCCTACAGGGCCCCCAGGAAACATCTCTGGAGACCTGGAGAGGGTTTTCACTACTCTGATGTGCTCCTAGGAAAGCAGTTGGATATCAAGAACACAGGCTGCTTAAATCTCTGCAGAAAAGTCCAGCATGCAGCCTGCACAGTCAATCTACCAGAGGGGTCCAAGTTTTGCTTATGATTATAGACCAAATACCTGTCCAGATTGGTGATAAACAAGCTTTTTTTTTCTAGACCACTGTGGCCTTACATTTTGACAGAATCCTAATGAAACTGAGTCAAAACCATCATGTCTGTGAATGGTACCCCAAGGGACAGATGAAGACACTTCCTGCGTGTGGCTCTTTGCAGCTGGCTTATCTGTGAGACCATCAGCATGAGCAGCTGTGAGACAGAGAGGGCAAGTCGCCCAATGCTTGGCTGTCCCAGACTCTTGTAAAAAGTACCTTTGAATCCTCCTTCCTGAGCTGTGCTGTGCTTTCTGTGGTCACAGCTGAGGTTGTGGAACAGTAATTATTACTGAAAACTTGTTGGTGGATCTTCACCAAGTTCTTAGCGGTCAGACGTCTGCATCACAGAAACTGCCCAGGCAATTGAAGGTAGTTGGCAGCTCCTTGGCAGTGTCAGCAGAAACATTCAAAAGAAGAGCTTAATCCTTAACTCCAAAGCTGGCTCAGGGACCCATAAGTTATAAGAAAATTTCCCTTCTCTTGCTACGTCTACTGCTCATCCTGTGGCTGCTACTGCAGCCTGTCCCCAGGCTCTGATTTCCAGAGTGGTCAGCAGTAAGGTTTCAATCTGACAAGAAATGTTGACACCATTATGGCATCATTGGACATAATGGTACAACTCATGTCTGTGCCTAAAAGCATCTTTTTGAAGTGCCTCAGTACTATCAAGAGCAATAGGATACAATAGTGTTTAGGCATCTAAATGCATAGGATAAAACACCGTTTTTTCAACCCACGCTTAAGCTCTTGCATAATTTTATTAAATTCAATGAGCTCCTTTTCTTTAAGGTCGACATATTATTAAGTGCTCTGCTCTTTTTTCTTTTTTTTTTTTTTTTAACACTCCTGTATTTTAAAAGAATCATTATATTTGCATCAAGGAGTGTCCTCTGTACAAAGGGTGGGATTCCAGTATATTTTCAGGAAAGTGAACCAGGCAATTATCTTGTAGGACTGGTGCAGATGCCAGAATGAGGAGGTGTGGTAAAGAGGAATGCATGATTGATTTCTTTTCTATTCCAGGGCTGGATGAAATGCCTGACACAGCTGTTAGCTCACACTGCTTACAAGAACGAGGAATCAGTCTCACCAGATGTTGTTCATTTCCTCTGTTGCTGTGTGGCCAGCTCTGTTGTACAGAGGATGCGGGGGGCGGAGGGGAGGGAGGGAAAAGAAAGGGGAGAAAATCTCAGTCTAAATTACACAAGAAGGGCCCAGTGTGGGAATTTAACGTAAGCGAGGAACACAAGAACGGGACATGAGTGGGAAAGTGGAAGCTGGAAAGAAAGAGCCCACTCATTCACGAATCATTCGCTGGGGAGCAGAGCAGACTCCCCTCCCCTGTGGGTCGATACATCACCATCTTATGAGTTCTCCTGAAAGCTAATGTTTTCCATCAAAAGGATGCAGGAGGTACATGGAGAGGGTTCGGTAGCAAACAAGCCAATGATTCAAGGCCACATCTGCCAGCTGTGTCTATGCAGTGTGCCGGATGAGTCTGTGGAGCACTTACTCACATGTGTAGAGTCTTTGAGCAACATTCAGGGAAGGGATCACAGCGACAGCGTGATGTGCTACTACCACCAACAAACTACCTAGGTGCTTTTGGTCCCGCAAATGCCAGCATCATTTCAAACCACCTTCTCTCCCAAGGCTGGAACAAGCTCCTGTGTTGGGAGATGGGGAGACCAGCCCATGACATGGGAGGCACCTGGTGCTGGGAAGCTACTGAGATGTTACGGCATCTCTTCAAGCTTTTTTCACTAGAGCAGGTGTCTTCTGTAGATCCCTTAAAGGTTTCTTTGCCTGTGTAACTGGTTGACAAGGAAACAAGCAAAGAGGCAGAGGAAAGGACCTTCGAATGAGGAGGGTACCTTAAGCTAAGGATAAATGCTTCAGGAAGAGAGATATGAAATGAGAAAAGTTTGCAGATGAGCTGTAGAGGTACCACAGGCCAAGAGAGGGCATGGTGATACCTGCTTCCCATGGAGAAAAGATATTTTAATAAACCAGTTGAACCCTGACTTAATGATTATCATTTGCTCTGGAATACCCACTTCAAAGTGAACTGATTTCTGTTGTATACTTTTTGACACTTTTTTTTGCACTTTCTCCATTTCTTTGCAGTATGAATCTAGTAGATTCCTGCCTCTGTGGCTCTACCAGCCTCAGCAGTGCGAGGAGAAGGGGAGAGCTTATGGAGCTGCTGCCACAGGAGATTAGACCAAGCCTCTGCTCACAAACAAACTCTGGTTTGAGCTATGTGAGGAAGTGCTAGTGCCATGCTTTGTGACCTTTCTGTCTGAATCACCCTAAAATAAGCCCATCTCTCTGTGCCATATAGCATTTAATGCCTTATTGGTAAAAAAACCCCAAGACCAAAAAAAGGATTCCAAAATAGAAAAAAAGACAAAGCTATTTTGTTTTTGCCTCAAGTGTGTGGCCTACAATAGGGTAAAAACTCTGTGTGAGAAAATAGCAAACAAGCTGTCACTGTGGAGAGTCGTAGTGACAGGATTGTGATGGACTGACATGTTCCTCTCTTGAGATACAACCATCACTGAGGAAGGGACAGCCAGCCTCTTGCTGTTGGGCCTCAGGGCAGATGTATACTCGTTGAGGTGGGAATAGGCATGGAAACAAGACCATAACGCTCTCAATAACGCTGTTGTGCTGCATGATGTGTGGCCACGTCTGGCCTGCAGTTATGGAGCAAGATGGACCCACTCTAAAATATCTTCTCATGAAGTAGTTACTTCTGCCAAGGGTGGGAGGCTGGGTCATATGGAGCACTCACTTCACCTCTGTGCCAGTTTCTGTGGTTTTGGTTAACAAAAGGAGTATAAATTAACTCGGAAACCATTAGGTTGAAAATAATGCAAAGATTCTGTTCTCTGGTGTCAAGGATGCTAAGCTCTGAGTCAATCTGTTGACATCAGTGCAGATAAACTAGATTTACACCAGTGCAAAATGTTGTCATTCAAAAGGATTAGCTGAAGCGATTCCTTAAGGGTGACTAAAATGCTCTCACAGGGCATGTTAGAGGCTCTGATGAAAGGATTTATTGTACGGTTCCTGGGAATGTGGATGAGACATCCTGATACTCTATAGTTAAATTGGTCAGATCCTTGCTATTGCTCAAGGCAACCTGGGAGTTATTCCTCGAAGCGCCATCAAACAATTTCCTGATTTGTTGCAATGATACACAACTGAATCCTACTTTGACACGTTGCTTGAATAGATTGCTCTGAATATCACCTAGCATATCGATTACTTGCTGTAGTTTGCAAACTCTTTTATGCGATCTATGAGATGTGCCAAGGGGACCTGATCCTTCAGTGCCAAAGCTGGCAATTTCTGGTAAGTCCTTTGCTTTATGCAAACCTCCCTTTGCCATCCTTGAAAGGCAGACAATGCATGTGCAGTTTGATGTTACGGTTAAAATTACATGGAAAGAAAATGACAGGAGCAGCTGTCATATTTTTAACAAAATTTGGTCACTGCGGATATGAAACCTGAGAACTTGCATAAGAGACCCGCTCCACGGAGCGTTGGTTTAGTCCACAGAACAGCTGCACAAAGCGGGGGCATTTCACCGCTTTTCTGGAGCTCCTTGCCTGGGGAATTGTGGCTGCAGGTTCCCGAGGGCCCCCTGGTGTTTTGCGCAATCTATCTTTAGAGAACTGCAAGTTCATTTCTGAGAAGGGCACTGGCTTTGAGCAGGGACTACCTCTAAACTGACAAACCACTTCCTGCAATCGTTAACTGAATTAAGAGTTTGCTGTCCCCTTCACTCCTCTGAAAAGACACCCCTCCCTCCCCTTCACCACCCCACCCCCCCTTTGCTCGGCATCAAGAAATATTGGTGAAGAAGAGGGCATGGAGGACTGAAGTGATACTAGCTTGCAGGCCTCCTCCCTGCCTGTGTCTTCTACGAAAAACCCTGATACCAGTCCCATTGGGTTTCTGTGGAGCTAAAGCCATGACATTTCCAGAGTGTTTTCCAGTCCTGGGAAAGAAGGCACTTCATATATCTGTGCATTTGATTCTTCCTTTGCATTTCTACCAGCACGGCCTTCCTCTGAAACCGATGTAACGGATATCGTAATTTTTGGCCAAATTCTGGGAAGTAATAGAGCACCTGCAACTCCCGGGACATTATTCCCTGCTAAAAATATCCCATATCTGGTCTGTATCAGCTTCTATTATAAGATATGGCAAAACCTTGCACGGCAATTGAGAAAAAAAGCCGCAAAGCTACTCTGAATTATTCCTGTTTGATTTTATCCTTGGTGATGCTGGTGGTGGGTCTCTTTTTTTTTTTCCTACAGATCTGTGGTCTTCTAACATCTACTCTACTCAATCTTTGCATACATGTGTCTCCAAACCCTCTTTCTACTGGGTGAGATTTACAAGTGCTTACTTAGTACACATTGCCCTCTCCCTAGGTTCCTGATCCTCCCTCTCTGAAGGTGTCTAGGCAGGCTTGTTCACTGTGGGACTTACAAATACAGACCAGTATTTTTCAAACTGGTGACAGAATTTGAAATGTTGGCTAAATAACATTTTTCAAGAACTTTTCAATTATGAGCAGTGCAATTTAGTCAAATACTGTTTTTCTTGCCTTTTTATGATTCCAGCATCCTTGCAGAAGTTGGTGGTTGTATATGCATGAAACGCACAAGTAGTTTAAGACTATAAACATACCTTAACACATGCTTTTCCGATTCATTTTTATTAGATAAGCTCCATTAAAATGTAACAGTTGCTTCATAACTTAAATGGTCATGAAAGATATTCTTCCTGCAGACATGTCTATCTCAAAAAAGAATATAAAGGCTTTGACTGTTTTCACATACGAATATCAAGACAAGTTTGTTTTGCAAACAAATATTTTCTCTCACAGCAACTGTTTTGCTTCTCTTTTGCCACAGACATGATGCCAATAAGAATTAAGGAAGAGCTAAATGGGGAACATATGCTATACGTTAGCATCCAAAGACTGGGAAACGCATGGAGGAATGCACAGTGTGAGTAGAAGAACCCAAAATCAAGAATATATGCAAATCTAGAAGAAGACATTCGAGTTTCCCATTAAACTTCGAAGGCTACTTGTAAGTGTTTGCTTTTTATACTGAGGACATTGACAGAGCTGAAGCGCTATGTGTAGAAGACCTTCCAAAGGTTACTAACTGTTGTCCCAAAAAGCATCCAGAAAATGAACTGGAAGCCTCTACTACTGTCTGTGCAGGATGAGCAAGAACAAATGAGCAGTGACAGCTTGTCATCCCTTTCTAGCTGGAACAGGGACCAGTGATGGTGTATTTTAACACTTGAAGAAGATGGACTGAAGAAGAGGGTGATCATTATGTTATCTTCAGGTGCTTTGATTCAGTATTTCCTGAGTATGCAGGGCACCTGAAGGCAAGATGAGCCTTTGAATTAGCTCAAAACACAGAACCAGTGAAGAGTTTTTCATCAGAACCATTTTTTTCATTGGGAAGTGACATTTCTTTAAAATAAAAACTTTCCCTGGGAGCACACCAGTTGGAACAAAACTCGTCATTGTCATTTCTGACAAAGCTGCAAACTCCAGAGGTTTATAAAAACTGAAATTACATAGGAAATACATACAGGCACGTAGCTTGAATACAGTCTACAATATATACACCCCAGGAGGCTGCAGTGTATAAAAGCAGACGTTTGCTCCCACCAAAAGCATTTGGAGTGTTTCCATCTTTCTTAATGGAAGCAAGATCAGGCCCTGAGTATGGAAACGCAGAGGCAGATAGTGTGAACCCAAGGGAGTTGCTCATTTATTTGACCATTGCTGAATGTCTGTTGGATAATCACTTTAGCTGCTCTATTCCTTGTTCAGTAGGAAGCTGTCGATACCAATGGTGTCATTTCTCACACCCGCATAAATTGGGGTTCTATCCATAAATGCACTGGATCCTTCAGCGGCCTCTCCGTAAACCTGGGAGTGAGAGTTGAATCTGTTTCCATTGCTGTAAGCAAGATGCAGAAAACTTTTTGAGATAAGTAGATAAAATATGCCATGAACACATGCAGAATTGTGTCAGTTCATGGTTTGCACAGTCCTGACTGTGGCTGGCTATTGAGCTGTTTCATCAGTTGGTGCCTTTCTCCCATGTACACTCACATGGGACCAAATGGCTGTGGCTCACAGCCAGTCATGCACCCTGGGGTATTTAAACCTGCTGTCCTCACGTCTCAGGAGAGCATCCTGCCCAGGACACATTTGCAGCAAAACTGTGCACAAGTTGCATTTTGAATCCATCACTGGGAGTGGAAGGTTCACAGGTCCCTGAGGAGAGCAGGCGGTGCGAGAGCAGCCCAGTGGCTTTGGCTCTGAGCCCTGGGCTGGGTGTTGGGGAGCCCTTGGTCCATCAGCAGTGTCTGGGTTTAATGCAGTGGCTGCCTGGTGTTGCAAACAGAAGGGAGCATTGACAGAATGACTGAGAGAAATCGGGCCAAGAACACATCTCTGACAGGACTTTCTGAACCCTGCATCTCCAAATTATACATTTGTCATCCCTCTTTGCATTCTTAGTTCTAACTTGCAAATACTCCATTTGATAAAGGTTGTTTTCTAATGGTATAATTTGCACCTAAAGTACTTAGTCAGTGATCTAGTGGAAAGAGGAGTGTATTAAACTGCTCTTACAGTCTCTGACCTAGCACTGCAAACCTCTTTTTCAAGAGGCATACTGAGATTAGACTAATGCAGGTATGCTGCTTCCTAGCCCTGTGTACTCATGTATTTCTCGCCCACCCACTGCCATAGCCTGCCAGGTTGAACTTGGTGCGGTGCAAAGGCCTTTGCCTCCAATTTCTCAACAAAAAATGCATGTAGAAGAATTATAGAATCATAGAATCTAGGTTGGAAAGGATCTTTTGAGATCATCAAGTCCAACCATCAACCTATGTTGTGGTTTAACCCCAGCCAGCAACTAGGACCACACAGCTGCTCTCTTACTCCCCCAGTTGGGATGAGGGAGAGAATCGGAAGAGTAAAATTGAGAAAAAAATGGTGGGTTGAGATAAATACAGTTTAATAAGTAAAGCAAAAGCCATGCACACAAGCAAAGCAAAACAATGAATTCATTCACTGCTTCCCATCGGCAGGCAGGTGTTCAGCCATCTCCAGGAAAGCTGGGCTCCATCACGTGTAACAGTTACTTGGGAAGACAAATGCCATCACTCTGAACGTCCGCCCCCCTTCCTTCTTCTTCCCCCAGCTTTATATACTGAACAAGACATCATATGGCATGGGATATCTCTTTCGTCAGTTGGGATCAGCTGTCCTGGCTGTGTCTCCTCCCATCTTCTTGTGCACCCCCAGCCTGCTCGCTGGCGGGACGGTGTGAGGAGCAGAAAAGACCTTGACTACTTAACAACCAAAACCATCAGTGCACCGTCATCACTTTCCTCCCAAATCCAAAACACAGCACTATACAGCTGCTAGTAAGAAAGTCAACTCTATCCAACTGAAACCATGACAACCTAGCACTGCCAAGCCCACCACTAAACCATGTCCCTGAGTGCCACATCTACACATCTTTTAAATACCTCCAGGGATGGTGACTCCACCACTTCCCTGGGCAAACTGTTCCAGAAGACCTACTAAGGTGTTCAGACTGCAAGGGAAAGCTCAGCCACCCACGATGGGCTTCTCTGTGCCACTATAGTGAGCAGCAGTGAATTTTGGGGAAGGTCCGTAGATCTCATTGACCCTTCTCAAGAGATAGATGTAATTTCCAGCCATCCTGGCCAGAGCTTGTCCCCACTGCAGCAGAGCTTGTCATCTTACTAAATTTATGCCCCCATCTTGCTTGTGCAATCAGCCATCCTTGGCACTCTGCTTTTTTTGGCTACAACCCCATTCTCTTTCTCTTCCTCTCTCTGCCCTCATTTCTTTTCTCTTAAGAAAGTTCAGCTTCTCAGTGTAAAGCAATACAAATCAGGGCCTGAAGGGATTTTGTGGGAAGTGTCTAGCCCATTCCCCTTGCCCACAGAAATTCAGCTATACCTAAATTTGTATATGAGGAAGAGGAGGAAGGGGCAGACAGGCTGTCAGGCTGCAAGCTACTTTTGGCTTGGCTCTGATTAGCACCAAGCACAGGTGCTAAGCACCTCTTTACTGTCAGATTTTCCATTCAGTGTATGGCCTTAATACAGGCAGAAACTATTTTTGGTTACAACACAATCAGCTATCTTTATCAAGGGGTTTTCTACAGTGCCCATTTGTATAGCAGCCAAGCACTTCCCAGACAGATTTGGTCTTCATGGCATGAATGAGAAAGCATTTCTCTGACAAATTATTTTAAAATAGTATGGGTAGATTTATTAACACCTTATAAAAACCAAGGCAGCTGCCGCTAAGTATAAAGTCAGGCAGCAAAATGATGGGCTAAAAGCTGGTTAATGTTTTACAAGAACTTTTCTAGACATAAAAGATCTCTTCTTTCAAAACTGATTTTTTAGAGAAATGTTGCCTTTGAAAAGTTTTGTTCACAATTCACTTATACATCCCAGATACACAACCCACATAATAGACATCTTAAACTTGAGAGCCTCACTTCAGTTTACTTGATTCCAGTCAGTAATTATGGATACTAAATTTCTGTAAGTAACATCTAAGTTAAGTTTACATTGTCTGCTGAAAGGTTTGCACCATTTAAATCAATTTAGAAATCTGTTAAGTAAATCTGACGCAAGTTTAGTTATAGCAAATGTCTTAGCTAATTCATTTCTTGGGACTGGGTTGTATCTTTTCTGCATGCATGGATGAAACTCAAGTGCTCTCAAGGCCCCAGTGAATAAATAATATATGATGCAAAATAGCTTTTTGATACATAATAATATCATAACTTTAAAATGTGTTTTCCCAGGACTAGAAATGAGTGTGGCGTGTCCCTCTGGGAAGTTATTAAATACAAAGAAAAAAGAGCTATTCTAGTGTTGGAAGCTGGTCAATGCATCTCTCACCGCACCCTGGTTCCTGGCAATCATTTACACTCATCTCTTACTCCCTTTCAAAGCAGCTGTAAATTATTGCCAGCTCAGTATGTTACACCCACCTTATCACAGGTGAAAATAAATTGCAAAGCAATGAAGATTCAGATCTGTGGTATATACATGCACAGAAAGGCTGTGGCTTATCAGGTGCCTTCGTGTATCTTCACTCCATCGTAACCTCGTGTTTAATACTCTTAACCCTCTCTCAGCTGATATGTGATCCTATGTATCAGAGTTTCTCCCTTGTTGTGTCTGTGAAGCTCTTGCCCAGATTGATCTCCATTCAGACTTGAAGTGTTTCTCTGCTCTCTAAACTGATGTTTAGTGATCCCTTGTGACTATGTGGCTTGTTTTTGATGCTCTTGGGACTTCAGGCAGTCCAAAGCCTGGCCAGAGCTGAAATCCCTTACCTGATGTTGTCAAGTGAAGTATAGTCAGTGTTACAGGTGAATAAAGTTTCTTAATCCAGTTTCAATCATTTGTAAGTAATTTCAAAAGATTCCTTAAAATGACTTTATTATAGACCTACATAACCACTTAAAAATGCCTAATTTTCCCTTTCTATGATAAGTTGAAATGGAAGTTAGACTTAACCCTTGGTTTTCCTTCCTGGCAGGAGCCAGAGAGGCTGAGCACTTTATATCTGTTCCTCTCTTTCCCCTTCCATTTGCGGGGTAAATATCCTTCCTTTCAACAAACCTGATGTCCCCCACACAGCCCCCCTGCAGCCGTTGCTGTGTAAAGCTCAGAAGCTGGGAACAGTTTCTCAGCAGCGCACAGAAGTCCTGCGGCTCCTCTGCTGCTGGTCGCATCTCACCCCTGGGAATTCCTAGGACAAAGCAGCAGCTACTGGCCATCAGCTCTGACAAATGAGACCTGTGACCTCAGTAGTGCAGAAATGTTCCTTCCAATATTTTTAAAAACCTTTGAAACAGTCCCTTTCGCAAGTATCAAAAGAAGCCTACCGTGGTGGCAAATTTAAATACTCCCAAATTAGGAGATACAGAAGGTAAAGTTGTCTTGGAAGCCCTAACTTGATCTTTTTCATATGAGCAAGTCATCTTTAACGATGTGATCGCAGACCTTTAATGATGTGATCGCACCTCCTGGGGCTCACATGGATGGTGATCACGTAACACTGGGCAGCTCAGCATGGTCAGTACAAGGCTCATCTCGCTTAAACCATCCTCCAAGCACAGCACCACTCTCTTTCCAAGAGCTTTTCTATCATGGTAGCAGTCAAATGCTGTGCCCACTCTAAAGAAAACATTTTCTCCCGAATGCCAAAAGATGAAGTTCAGGTATTATTCTCATTTTTAGTGGCAGAGAGAGAATCAATAGTCCTTAATTACAGGCCACGGTTTTTCAGAGCCCTTGGTGTAGTGTGTGTGCTCAGAGTATGGCTCCCCGCACCTCCAGTTACAGCTGAGGCAGCTGCAAACCAGTTCTGTCCTGTGCACTGACTGAACATGGGAAAAGCAGGCTGAGTGTGGCCCTCTGTGTTTAAAAATGGATCTATAAAATGTGCAAAAAGAGGCTGGGTATGTGACCTTTATTTCTGCATATATTTACTAACTTTTTAACCTAAATATTCCCTCCTATCTTTAAGTGAGTACATGGTGCGTTTTTAGTTTGTATTTTTAATACATTCAAAAATTCAGAAACAAGACATGTAACATCATGTAAGAATCTGAACTTGGTATCAGCTGGACCAAACACTTTACATTCACTGTGTAAAGCCCTGCCAAGCATGTTAACAGGGTAATCCACAGCAGCAGCGGGTCCCCATCTCCTCTACTTCCTTGAAGGAAAT
This sequence comes from Dromas ardeola, assembly GCA_013398915.1. Taxonomy (NCBI): domain Eukaryota; kingdom Metazoa; phylum Chordata; class Aves; order Charadriiformes; family Dromadidae; genus Dromas; species Dromas ardeola. Next base: position 129,792 of record VYZM01021000.1, read on the forward strand.
GGGACATGTGGCCTGTAAGCATCCCAGATGTTTGTGGAGAACAGAGGAATGAGGAGAGCTGAAAAAGGAGAGGCTTAGACCATGGAGGGGAAGTGGTTTTAGGACAGGTTTAAGGAGAATTTGGAGCTGGAGTGTAGAACTACAATGATTCTTTAATGCAACAAGAGATGAGCAAAACAGCATTTTGGGAAAGAGCTTGGAAGGAAGGACAGGGGATCTTTGTGTGCTGTTCAAGCCACTGACATCAGTGCTGACTCCCTCAACAGCTGCTTTCAACTCAAACATGCTGGGAGGGGTTATGTCATATTTTATCTCAAGCTTCCTAAAGAGCCAATTACTCTAACAACTCATCCCCACTCAGAGGGAAAAATAGAGATTTCTAATGAGGCATCACCAGGTCTCAACCAGTCTCCGAGCTGACCACCTCTGTCCTATGGATGCCTGAAGCATCTCATGAGGTTTCGCTCTGCTTTACTCAGCCTTGTGCCTTCCCTCGCTTTATCCCTTGCTTCTGTTGATGCTGGTTTTGATGTCAAGGGTTCAGACTCATTCCTTTTTTCCCTCTTCCTTTTGTTACGGAAGCTGTAGGTCTGTCTTCCATTAGCAATCACCTCGTGGGAGGGAGGCTACTTCACAAGAGACTATTGTCCTCTGATGTAACATACTAGTCTGGTGTCCTGTGGCCCCATTAAATTCATGTTATCCGTGATCATGGTAAATTTGCTGGTTCACTTTTTTTGTGAAAATACCCCAGCGTTTAGCATCAGCACCTAAAATAACCTGCCAGTCTGGGATGAAGTGTTCTTTGCAGGTGGCAGCCCTGTTCAGAGACTACTGCTCTGAAATTTATCAGCTTCAAATAAAGCTCCAGATCTGACTCTTCGTCTCTTTTAAGCACCCTTTTAACAGTAATTTTTTATAGCAGCAATAAAATGCAGCCATCCTAGAGCTATTTTTAAATCAAACTTTTTAGCAAAACAAGAGTCATGGCAATTGTGGTCTGTGACCCATTATTACTGCAGATGGTACGCAGTGGCTCATGAAGAAAGATTTTGCATGTGAGATTGCATGTTTAGTGGTTGTATTCTCTAATAATGCTCTTTATGGATAAAAGGGATAATAATGTAGGTAGTTATTTTTCCCAGCATATACAAATGAATGGATATCAGTCTTGGATCATAGATTCAAAGTTTTTAGAACTGCCATTCTATGCTGCTTCTGTTTGACTATTTTGGTCATTTAAAATGGTCTTTTCTTTACAGCATTACTCGGAGCATATTAGTCTATTTAGTTTTATTTATGGCATTTCTCTACATCCTGGATATTTTGACTTTTCTTTTGTAATTTCCATGTTTTAATATACATTTCCCTTCTCCTTATCTCTTTATTTTTTGCTGTCTCTTTTCCTCTTTACCTGTGGTCACCTGCTGATCTGCACTCTCCCAGTGGCAGTCTGCTATATTTCAGGTGCACCTTCTCCCAGAGTAATTGTAAATCTCATCTTTTAAAGATTTTGTTTTAGCTAGACTTGTATGTCCTCATGACAGGAGTGTTTGTTTTCTTTCAGTTTTCACAGATATGCTTATGATCCATGAAGGAGATTGGCTGAATGTTGTTCCCATCCCTGGACCCTTTCCTTCTCCTTTCCATTGGGAGCAACCCAGGGCATCAACAGATACAGAGGCTGTGGACGTATTGAGGATGCAGCTGGACCCTGGGAGTTTGCAGCGTGTGCTGAGATACTGATGAGCCTGGTTAGGCCTCAGGAACGAATGGAAAAACCTCCCTGGAGAGCAGAGGGCACTGGGGCAGGGATTGCTGCCATGCAGCAAGTGATCGTGCTGGCTGGAAGCAAGGTCCCCCTGGAAGAGCAGGGGCCATGGCCAGGGGATGGTTGTGTGTAAACACTGCTCCTTCCATCCTGGCTTACCAGGATGGGTTTTCTTAATTTAAAAAGTGAAATTTTTACTCAAAACAAAGACATCTTTTTGGGTAGTATGCTTCCTAAGAGGGGTCTGGGCAGTTCCACCTTTCCAGCCAGGTGACTGTCCCATTACACTTACAAGCCACCTCTTCAGGAGCGATTTGTCCCCTGTATGAGCTAAGCACTGATGGTATTGGTTCTGTTTTCATCCTCTGTATTATAAATCAGGTGTCACACTGAGCTGTGCACGCAATCTAAAATTAATAAGGAATCTGCTAGTGTGTAAGGTAAAAATCTTCCCCATTTAGGTACCGCTTGAATCTTTCCCATAATGAATTACACTTGCCTGTGTAGAGGTAATGTATGTTGGTAAATTCTGTCTTTCCAACAGGCTTTTGCAAAACTATTTTGCTTGTTACAAAATACAGCAGCTCTTTACAAAGGCTCGATGTAAATTTAGTTTATGTTTTCTTCCACTTTTTGTGCAGTTCTTTATGCCCTTCTGTTCAAATTTTGTGCTTAATTTTCTGAGCTTTCCGTTTTCTTCCAGTTGCACCTTTGACTAACCCAATCCTTTGAATGAGACCTGGTTTCCTTCAGAGCTTTCAACCTGCAAATGATGTTCTCCACTTATAGTCTAATTGCCTTTTCCAAACAGAAGTCTTTTCTGCAATCTTGTTCTTGGTTTTGGCTCTTCATTACAACTTTTGCGTCAAATTAAGGATTCTGTAAACCCTCCAAACAACACAGTTGATTCAATAGTCTCATCTCTGTTCTCAAGGCCTCAGAAGCATCTTTCTCCCTCCTTTTGAGTTCTCACATGGTATCTTGTTAGACGTCATAAGAACTCTCTCAAAAGTTTCATTCTATCTAGAATAGATAGAAGTTTTTTTTCAATGTCTTGATCGTTATATCATCACTAGTTTGATCTTCACTTAGATGCATATTATCAAACAAGGTTTGTGATTCTCTGATGAAAAGGCTGCTTTTAGTCACCTTTTTCAGTATCTTTACTTGTCTTCATGAAGGGACAATCTTCTAGCTTGATCCAATTGCTAGCTGTGGACTGATGTGTTCAGAGCTGTTTTGATGTTCTCAGTTCCAGGGTCATTGCTCTTATTTTCTCTTCTTTTTCTAGTTACACTCATTTGTAATTACCTCCACCTCTGGGTGGAGGTAAATTCAGCATACTGACAGTTTGGCCCCAGAATTTTTTAAATAAAATGACAAAAATCTGCTAATACCAAAAGAAGGGATTTCTTGTGTTGGGTTTTTCTGTTGTTGTGTTGTTTTTTCTATTTGCATGTTTTTCTACTCAATATTTGCAAGGTGTTGGTTGGCTTCTCCAGATTTTCACTGGTTCATCTCTGCATATAAAAAGTTAAGCCTAAATAGCATAAGTTTCGCAGAGATTATGAACACCTGAAATAGTTTTTAGAGTGGGAAATGTAAAGCAACTAATACGAGGTTCCAGCCCACCGTAAAGGGCACCTCTTCCACAGAAAAAGAGCCGTGGGGCAAGGTGTGCTGTGCTTGCTGTAGTGTCAATAATGAGCATATTGACCTGCAGTACTTCATTACTTTCCCACCTTTTTACCTGTGAACTCTTGATCCTACATCCTTGCCTTTGTTAATATGCTCTGATTTTCTGTATCACTGTATCTGTACTGCAAGTCTGTAATCAAAGCTGTGCTGGGCTTTATGTGCCTAGTAGTTGAGTGTAGGAATAGGCATGAGGGTGCTTGGTGTTACACCTTTGTCATGGCATCCCTTTGGGCCTGAGTTTATTTCTCTACCTTGTGCTGAGCTGAATTGGGGAAATAAGAGGATGCTGACCTAATCCCACCCCGTGGCTGGTCTGGCTGCAGTCCCTGGGTACTGAATGGCAAAATCACCCAAAGGCCATTATAAATTTATTGTTCACTTACAGCATTTTAGTGTTCGTAGAGCTGTTTTGCTTCTTCATTTTGCTCTGTGCAGGCAGAAGGGGCAGAGAAGGAAATGCTCTCAAGCAAATAGCTGTGCAGCAGGGTTAAGGGAGGACACATCTTCAGTGTGAAAGGTTGGGAGAGTTCAGGCTCATTTTGAGATCTAATGCATGCATAATGCATTTCTAATACCGTAAATAGGTAGCAGGTCATGAGAAAAACTCACATGTTTAGAGCTGGCTGGAAACCAAAGCTGTTGATCATATACAAGTAAAGTGAGCAAGGGTCACCATTTGCATGCATTAGGATAAATCCGGAGCTGGTTCATTGTGGGTCACTGGGAGTTTCTAAATTTGTACTAATAGGATGAAGAAGGCTGTGATTCAATGGCATTTCACTCACTGAAGCTAATGAGCTCTTCCTATCCCAATACTGACTGCGGGATATCAGGAGATGAGGAGATGAATCTAAGCCTAAGAAAGGTATGAAATGGAAATGAATTTGTCAAGTGTAAATAAAGCCAGGACAGAAGCTCCTATTCAGAGTTTAGGTGACCTTAATTCACATTTTTTTGACTAACTCTGAGTGCTCCGCTGGCTCTCCTGTGGGTAAGGACATCCAGGTTCAGCTGTTTCATAAGGAAAAACATGTTGAGGATACACGGGACAACTCCAAGTTTACTTTTAAATGGCTGGCGTCATACATTAATTACATCTATCCGTAAACCTACTTTCTTCATCCTTCAATAAGAACAAAGAACAGCTGCACTCTTGTTAGTTGTAATGTGAGTATGCACACATCTCTAGAGACTGACCCCTCCCAGGCCTATGCGCACATCTCAGATCCGACTTTCTGAGACAGTTTGCTCTGTTTTTTTGTGTCCGGACTTTTCTAATTTGCTTTATCTACCTGTCTCTTTGCAGGACCAGCAGCAGCATAAGACTTTCCTGACACAGCTGAGTGGCCAGACCATTCTTGCTCTGGTCGGTGTTGAGTTTTTGTAATTCAGTATCAGCTAGGGGCAGTGTAAAGAAAAGTAGTTTCTAGATAAAAATGGCACTTTTACTTCCCACTAGATTCTGGACACATGAAGCGATCCCTGAGATTGTGCAACTCATCTCCTTGTGCTCACCACTTTGCTCCGCGCTGTGACAGTGACTCAATGAAACATGCTCTTGCCTTGGGCAGATGCCCTCTGAAATTAATGTTAAATTAAATCTGTTACTGTCCTCTGTTTCTTACCTTTTACCTGCTGCTCTGAAGCTTAACCTCTGCTTGCCGAGACAGACCTTGCTAGCAGACATCTCTCTGTAACTGTAACTTTGACACAAGGGAATTACTACCTCTGTTGTCACAGAGGAGGTCACGGTTGGCTGGTAGTGAGTGTGAACCAGACTGCTTTGTTCAGAGAAGAGCAACGAAGCTGGTGAGGGGTCTGGAGAACAAGTCTTATGAGGTGCGGCTGAGGGAGCTGGGGTTGTTCAGCCTGGAGAAAAGGAGGCTGAAAGGACACCTCATCACTCTCTACAACTACCTGAAAGGAGGGTGTAGTGAGGTGGAGGTCGGTCTCTTCTCCCAGGTAACAGGCGATAGGACAAGAGTTGTGCCAGGGGAGGTTTAGATTGGATTTTAGGAAAAGTGTTATCAAGCACTGGAACAGGCTGCACAGGGAAGTGGTTGAGTCACCATCCGTGGAGGTATTTAAAAGATGGTTGGATGTAGTGCTGAGGGACATGGTTTAGTGGTGGAGTTGGCAGTTGTTGGTTTACAGTTGGACTCAATAATCTTAAAGGTCTTTTCCAACCAAAATGATTCTAAGGTTGTCACAGAAGAGGTCATGGCTGGCTGGTATTGCGTGGGAACCAGGCTGCTCTTCCTCTGCCATGGTGGTCCAGGAGTCTGGATGACACAAGTTTGGGTATGGCATCTGTGTTGGGTGAAACTTGGACCTTCCATTCCCCGGGAACGGTTGACCTTTGTTTTGATTTCAAATGAGATGACAAAGTAGACAAATAATTGCTATATAAATATGTGACACTGAGCTAGAGGAGATAAACTGATTACTCTTAATGGCTTGAAAAGCCAGACCAAAAAGTGACAATAGCTTTCGGCTTTTCTGGTGTATTGTGATACATGAGCAGTGGTAGTACAGTATATCTATGGAAAATTCTCTACTGAAACTTCAAGTTTTTTCCATAATGAAGCTTCTTTAACTTTAACTTTTAACAAACTTATTAATTTTTCCTGCAGGAAAATTAATTCAATTTTACATAATTTTACAAGTAAATTTGTTTGATTTTGATATTTTCCCTTCCCTGAACTAAAGCTCCCAGACACAGACTGTTTTCATGATAATTTTCCAGTATATTCCAACCTTAGAAAAATGACACAGTGACATCTGCAATGTATTGAGAAGACTTGGTGCAGACAATACCACTACTGAACCAGAGTGCCCTGGTCCTTGCATAGTCAGAGATATTGTTTAATGCTGTTGTTTGAAGTAGTGTGCAGTCAATGAGACTGAGATTTTGGAATAAATGTTGTGTGCTACTAAACCCTACCAGCTTTATGTGTTTGTGCTCACAATACCACCAGGAGATATAAATCTGAGTTAAGTCAAGTGAGGTAAGGCTCTAGTCTGTAGGGAATAGAGTAGAAGCTTCTGGAAGGGGGTGTGTGATTTAGCAGTAGCATTCTTTCTGCACTGACTGGCACCGAAACTATAAAGCTGATGGAGTTCCTAGCTAACATACCAGAGATAAAAAAGAGCCCTGATTATTTGTGTTTATAAAAGATTTCCTGGCATTTTGCAAAAACCCCTGACGCTTCAAATTTCTGCATCCTGGCTAAGTTGCAACTTGTATTCTCCTCTCGAGACGACATGGGTGCTCTGCTTCCCATCTGCAACTTCGTCTTTTACTTTATGCCAGCAGGAGCATGCACAGCAAGAGCAGTGTGAGCTGCACAGATACTCCATTTTGATGACGGTGCTGTGAGTGCATGGCACGTGTCCTAGAACGTAGGTGCCATGGCTGTGTGTGTCGGAAGAAGTTAAATGCTATATATTTACATTAGCAAAAGCATTAGGGAGGTCTAATCATCTTTGCTTTTGATCTCCAGGCTCTGGGCAGGGTGCATGATGCATCATAGATGCTAGTGGCCATCCTGCTCAGATTATTAGTAAGTCTGAACACTTCTTAGGCCCCAAATCAAACATCTGATTGAACGGTATACTGTGTATGGATTATGATGTCTTGTTGCCTTTTGCTGTCCATCTTCATGAAATCATCAAAGGTTCATGCCAATCTTTCACTCTATTGTGTCCATCTGATGAGACATATTTATTTTGGGTGATTGATGGAGGTGAATAAAGTTAAACCACAAGAGCATGTGTGTTTTATTGATCATGTTTTATAAAAGAACACACTTGGACAAAACAATATTCAGATATTCCCAATTGTAAAAATACCCATTGCAAAACCAACTGAAATTGAAAGCACATTTTACTGTATCCATTTTAGTTTTTCATTCTCAGCTGCTTTTGAGTCTTCTTTTTTCTGTTTCTTTTCAGTTCACATTAACACAGTTTCTCTGCCTGTCTGCGTGAAAAATACCCAAATTTTGCCTCAGTATGCACTGCAATCCCTTCAGTGATCAGCAGGGGCTCCTCTTGGACTGTGACTAACTTGGCTCTCTGCTCTCCTCCCTTGGCTTTGACCAGCCCATGGTGTTTCCACACTGGCTACCTCATGGGCATCCTATAATACCGGGGAAACACAATAGTGCAATTTTGTGTTCACAAATTCTCTCTAGTTTTTCACCTCACAAATCATCCGAAAAGGGGAATAGATGGATCACCATAGGTATGTTGTCAAAGGACACTTTCTGTATTCCAAAAGACAGGCGATGAAAGCGCAGCAGCAGCACCATGTTCAGGACAGTACGTATGATCACTGATGGATGTGGACAGATTTTGATATAATTTTGCTACACCTGCAGTTAATGCATGATGAATTTCCTATCTGGATAACAGAAAAAAAAAACAACCCCAAACCACACATATATCTTCTCTGATGAAGTATTACGTCTTCACAAATGTGGGGCTGAATTTAAGCACATCTTGAATCTAATGCTCTTGTTTGTCTGCAGTATGTTCAATTTAACTTCCACTGAGTTCAAGGATATTTGGGCTTAGTGCTTGGGCTTCACGCTCCACTGGGAGCCGAGGAGTTTGATCTAGATGACAGGGGGGATGTAGCTGACTGTGGTGGCCAAGGTGGCTCATGTGTTAGGGTGACCCACACACCAAGGGTGACCAAATGACTCAGGTGCTTTCTTTCACGTGGTGCAAAAAAACAGGAACAGAAAGAAATAGCTCTATTCTTCCAATTCTACCAAGATTGACTAATTGGTCACAAACCTATGTTACTGATATATAGATTGCCTGGGGAAAATATGGTGCAAAGGTACAAGTGTAAGACCAATGCCAATGAACCTGGACAGTAGGTAAATCACGTCATTAACTCAGGTGGGGTTTAGAGAAGAGACAGCTTTCAGAAGAGAAATGAAGAGGATGGAAAAGGTCTTTTACTAGTTTATGTTGAATAATTTATTTCATTACTGAAAATCTGAGAGGATAAATTATTTACTCAGCTATTTTCCAGCAGACAAAATACAAATCTAGTAATAAGAAACATTCCTGGAAGGCTATTATGATTTATCATGAAGAAAATAAGACACTGAGAGCAGTGGCTGTAAACTGAGCTGTGGATATGCTATACAATGGAAATTAATGAGATGCCTTTTCCATCTTGTTACAGAATATGAAGAGCAGTAATGACTGTTGGCTCAATTTTTCCTAGCCTTTAGTAATATAAAATTCTTGATTTTTTTGGAGGGGAGAGGGGGGGAGCAAATTTTTGGAAACCAGCATTCATGTGGTCTTGCTTTCTCACTCTGCCATTCTCTGTATTGTCATTGTTCACCAAGGCTCAAATGAGAGTTTTTAAGGACGGATTTCATGAGTTCTAACTGTAGGTGTTCAGAGTGTAGGTGTCTGGATCCAAGCGGGCCCTAAAGGGCATGCACAGCATTGATCAGCTCTCCACTAACTTTGTAGAGGTGTGCTCAGGTGTATATGCCTGTTATAAGCAACTACATTTAACACCACAACTCCTAGCACTTGCATTCCAAGTGCCACTTTGGGACCCTGGGCTCTTCAGAGGCTGCCCAATCTGCCAGAATAGACCTGGATACCCTTCCTGGATGAAAGTCAGTGAAACTTCTGGATAACATTCTGGCTAGCATGACAATTCTCTATGATTTACTCTTACTTTTGGTGAGGGTGTGATTTTATTCCGTGTCATATGTTGCTCAAACTGACAACTATGTGCCAGACATTACCTAGGGCAAAAAAAGTGGACACTTTCATGGCATTGTGCATAAAAAAGGGATTATGGTGCATAGAGTACTCTTAGCAACCCAGGCTTATGCATCTGCTGTCAGCTGATCTGAATGAACATGATGAATTTACTTCGGGCTTGCTCAGCCTGAGTGTTGCATGGGCCAAAAGTGAAGAGGCTCCTCTATGGGTCTGGGAGGTAAGTTTGAGATTAGCTCCGGTCTTGTGCTGAGTCTCATTCCTCTTGATTTACATGCGTGATGAAACTCACCATGCCCTCATCTCTAAATAATTGCCTACGCATCGAAGTATCCATACCTTGCTTTGCGCACTCGCAACTCTGTTTCCTGAGACCTGGGTTTTGCCAAGAAGAGCATAGCACCTGCTGTCTAACACATGGAGAGAGGGTGGGAATCAGAAGCACAGCCAGAAGCAGCACCACTAGATCAGACTGGCTGACTGCTAGAGCCAGTCACGTAACCTGATGTGGCTGGATCTGCTTGTCACTGGATAGGTGGGTCATTGCCATAACTGAATCATTTATCCTGCCCTGGCTCCTGTAACATCTCTTATGCCACAGATCTGTGGGCTTGACTTCAAAACAGTTTGGAGGAGGTTCTGTCTCTTGCAGAGTTAATCTACAGTTCTGCTCATGCTGGGACATGTAGGCACTACAGCTATGCAGATAATATCTGGCTAATAAAAGCAATCCCAAATGTTGTGGTTATGGCAATGAACACAAATAGAGTATTCTCTATTTCTTCATACTTGCATTATGCTAGTATGATAAATACAAATTAGCAGGTAAGGATCTGTTTTCAGTGTGGTTATTGAGGAATCAGCCATGCTATTCTCCTGACAGGCAATAGGATCTGCATGGCTAATTCCCCGAGAAATGAAAGGACAATGTTCTTCGTTAATAGTAGAGAGAAAGAAAACATTTGCATGGTGGATGCAGTGAATTTGTACGTGAATGTAATCGGCTTTGCTCAGTCTATTGCACCTAAATGATTTCTGTGTCTAGCATGCAGAGCAAAAAAACCATTTCAAAGCTCCTCATGAAAACTGGCCAATCATTACTGCAACCCTTGGGACTGGCTGTGATAACATTAATCATGATGAATCGGTGTGGCATCCATGGGACCATAATATGCAGCCTTATGAGAATACCATTGAGTTGTGTTTCAAAGTACTGCAGACTGGTTTATATTTTTCTCTTCACCCACAGAGAACTTTTTCCAGTCACTAAAAATATCTTATTCACAACAACATCTCAGCTAACTACTTGCTACAGTGAAACGGTTGGATTTTTGCTTTTGTAAGGTCAGAACCATGAACTCTTCTGGTATAAAATGACTTAACCATAAGCAAGCACCAAACCATGTCATCACTGATTAAATTAGAATCTTGGAATAATTTTTAAAATCCTACAAGTGAAGCTGTTCACTCAAAAAAAAAAAAAAAAAGAAAGATCAAGGGAAAAACTTATCTCTTCCTGTGTGATTGATCTTTTTCTCTTGCAATTGCCCTCTGACCTACAATAAATCATTTTAGAGTGTGTCAGGAAAATCTCTTCAATAGCTTTAGAGCTGGGAGAAATGTTTTGTCTCTCAAAGTATTATCACACAAAACATCCAAACAATTGCAGCTTTTCTGTTATTTTTTCCCACATCCAATGAGACGACGGAGGGAGGTTTTTCCCCATGTTGATGTGAGTTGATAGTGTCATTTGACATTTGACATTTTGCCATCTGCAATCTATATACAATTTTAGTGTTGTAGGAGGTATATAGAAGACTTGAATTTACTTTAGGATGAAGAGCCTAACAGGAAAGAAGCACACTGGGGAAGTTGTAGCCCTGCTTCATGGAGTTGGTACTGATTTGAAAACATGGATATTTTCAAAAAAATTCCCTATTAAAAAAAAAGGATATTGCTGAAACTGTTGCCACTCTTGGTCTCTGGAGGCAGAAACAGGTATGAAAGCTGACTCTCCTTGACCTGTTTTCGGGTAGTCTGATTCCTCATGGTCATTTTTGCAGTAAGTTGCTTCAGCTCTTCCACACAGAAAACCACTGTGTCTGCAAAACCACCTGAGCTACATCACAGCCTTGCTGTGAAAATGATGTGCAGTAACTCCACTGTCAGGGGTGGCAATGCCTTCTGACACATTGGCCTCATAAAACCTGAATTTGGTGGCCTTTGATGGATGCATCCTGCACAAGGCATCCATTTGACAAGCAATTTGGAGGTGGCTGATGCTTCCTATAATGACAAAAACCTGGAAAGGAATTTCTATAGGAAGATGAATTAGTTCCCATTAAAATATTGATGAAAGTTATCATTATTATGTTGTGTTATTAAACATATGTTAGGACATTTGGGATGGGATTCCTGTAAATGGTAAACACAGGAGTCTACAGCACAAATCTTTGCATCTGGGCTAGTAGCCACACAGTCTCAGAAGCCACTGGAGACCAGAGAACATCCTGAAGAAAACATCTAAAACTGTCACCCTAAGAACTTACTAAAAGTGCCTATTTCTTTTAATGGGCTTTTAATTTCTTTTTCTGGAGCTTTTAGAGATTAGCTCAGAGATAGATGTCAATATTTCAGATGTGTGATGTTAGGAGAGATGGATCCCTAGGGATCCGAAGCAATTTCATGGGCGTTTTAAAAGCAGAGCTCCCAGTCTAAATACACTAATAGATTCAATAGGTTTTAAATACTGACTCTCTGTATTTTACTTATACGAATATAAGTGTTTGTTGTACGTTGTATATTACACAAATTTGTTAAATTGTTCTCCCATTTAAATTCAATTTCTTGTGGTTTTGCTATCCGCAACACCCATCCCTCGCTTCGAAGAGGCCCCCCACATCTTTACAGTAAAACAGCCCAGAAATGTCATTATGTAACTCCGATACCCTCCTAATCAGTTGGGCTCTGGCTGGGTGGGTAACCCCCGTGGCGGCGAGAATCTCCCGCACCTACGGCTTGTCCAGCTTCCCGTTCTCAGAACTACCGACCACAAGAAACTCCTGTGGTTACTAACAGAAGAAACAAGTTCCCTCCAATCTCCCAGTGCACCTTGTCAGTTGTGGTTTGTGAGAATTACACTCTGCTCTTATCCAAGGCAGTCAGGACAGGCACAGGCTTTGCGCCCCTTCATGCTGCCAGTTCGGGGTCCTCAGTTTTCAGCTTTGAACTTTCCGGCACAGTGGCTCCGTTCTGTGGGAAATTGTTCACATTAGTCCCACAAAGAAAACCATTGCTTTGTGAAAACTACCTGTGCTCAATCACAACCACTCTGTGGGAATGAACCAAGGTTTCCCTTGAGATTTTTTTTATTTATTTCTCATTTATGTCTCTGCTAACATGTGAGATAGTCAGTGGTGAAGGTCTTGGTGACTTCTTCCGTCTGACGCTCTGAAGAAGACTGAGCAGTCTCTGTTCATTTATAACATTGTTCTGACATTACCTCTGCTATGAGAATGATAAAAAATGAACCATTTAATGGCAGTGAGGTGGGAATTGGGTGATGTAAGACGACATGTTTCCTAAATAAGAGACTTATGACAATAAAAGATGCCACCATGTTCTTCTATTATAACACATAGCAGGAAAACCTTTGTAACATAGTTAGTCTCTCACTCTTCCCATTTCCTTGAGGCTTTTGTGTACATTTGTTTCTCAATATGATCTGAAAGATCAGGCCTTGCAAAACACCCTCCCTTTTAAAAAAGTTACCCCGTGATCTGTCAGTGCATCTCTCACATTGCCGCTTTGTCCTGTGACTGCTTGGCTGTGATCCTGGTGGGATTACACCAGCTTCTAATGGGCATATTTTCCCTGGTTGCTCCTGGCTATTCTGCAATAGCACCACTCAGCTCCATCAAGGAAATAACTGCAATTTTCTCTTCCCTAATGAATTTCATAATGTAATCAGTGGCAGGCCATGACTGAGAATGAAACTAAAACTTGATGTAATGGTCAGGCAAGAAATTTGACTTGGAGCTTTGTTTTGACTGGGTCTCAAATGAGGAGAGGCATTGCTGACAGCTCTGCGTATAATCTGTGGATGCTGATGGCTCCAGTGGCAATAAAAATGTTCACAGTTTTTTGCTTTTGTCTTGTTTTCATTACCACTGTAATGTTGCTTCTTTCTGGGAAGTTTGGGTTGCCAGCTAATGATCTGGTTCCAGGGGCAGGAACAGCCTTTCGCTCCCTGCAGTGATTAGTTAAAGAAAATACTATAAAATCATGCTGGGAGTTATTGTGTGGAGGCTCAGCCTCCCCGTGTGCTGGCTGAGAGCAGGTAGGCAGCTGAGGATGTCACCAGGCACCCGGTGTTCTCAGAAATACTCAGCTATTGAGTGCACATGTACTTGGGATGTTGAATACGAGTTATTTAGGTGTAAAGCATCAGGGACAAACTGGTGAAGGGCCACCAAGCTCCACCCAGACAAGGGCACATCTCCGCATTATTTTTGTACTCTTCAGCTTGATCCAGTTTAGGTTTGACCTAGGAGGGTAAGCAACTAATGGTCAAGTACTGACAAGCCTGACTCCTGCTCCCTTCTGCACTTCTCAACCTGTTGGGCAAGTTTAGCAGCAGCTGACTACTTCAACCAGGCTGCGACAAAATTCCATTTGGGCCTGCAGGTCTCTTGTAGCTTTGGGACAGGCCAGTCCAGAACTCCTAAGCCAAACATCTGTGGGAATCTGAAGACTTATGAAGTCCAGCTCCAGAGGGTTTTAATCTAAGAAGGAATTTGGATCAGTCAACACGTGGCCATGGGAGACATCTGGAGATCAAGAGGAGGCCACCCTAGCAATGAGTGGGCAAAGCAGCATGACGATTCCTTCAACACGTCAGGCCAAACACATGCCATGTACCACTGTAAGTGCTGCAGCTTCTCTAAGGTCCGTTGGTAAGCCTAAGTCTGGCGGTGAATCACCATGATTATTTTCTCTCTGCAAGCACCCATTTCCCAGGTGGGTGGAAGAGGATGAGGATGAGAAGCTGAGAGCCCTTGCAGTTTGCAACCAGAAGAACATAGTTTTATTGCGCTCAGTTGTGGCTGCAGTTATTGTGCTAACCTTTCCCCCCTCGGAGCCTTGTCCAGACGCTGTGTCTCAGGAGCTGGAGAGATGGAAGCCTTATGGAAAGGTAGTTGGGGTTTCTCCTCGCTGTGGGTGAGGTGGCTGCTGCCTTCACACCACTGAGGGTGGTGGTGAACTTTCCTGATGGGCTTTCTCTGGCTCATTGTGCTGATAAGCAGAATCCCACACTTCTGCAGTGCTTTGGAGGGGCAGGGCAGGCCGTAATACTTTAGGTGAAGTGCACCCAAGGCTTCACAGAGTCATTTATTATGACTTCTGTTCCACTGCCAAAATCTCTGCTATGGTCATTTGGCACCTGTCCGTGGAGCTGAGCACAGCAGTGCCAATTGCCACCAACAGAGACTTGGCCCTCTCTGCTGGAAAATCCCAGCCTTCCAGGATATGCGTATCTTGCTAGACCTATTTTATTTTGTCTGCAGTAAAGCTGGACAAGTGATTTGGCATTGCTGGGCTGGGCTGTTAAAAGCATTCATAAACATGAGGAGTTTTGTTACTTACAGAGGACCCAGCTCCACAGCCTGCCGAGGACAGCACTGTCACTTCAGTGAGGGCAAGCATTCAACAGTGCTGATTCCTCTGGTTACTGCACCCCAGAAAATGTCCAATCTGGCCTGCTCCTTGTCCTAATACCCTTTATTTTGGACACGTCTAACCTGAGACCTGGCATTTCCATACCCCGTGGCTCACCCATTTGGGAGTATCGGCCATCACCAGCGCCGTGCTGACCTGCTCTCCTCCCCTTGGCTGGGATGCTCTGACTCTATGCCTCTGATGATGTGGCTTCCCTTTCTAGGTGGTAGCTCATTGCCCTGGTTACACCACAGGTGCCACAGTGTATGGGCCTGCACATAGGGAAAAACCCTACGAAGCTGCTGATGTGCATGAACTATTTCTGGCTGGGTCCCAGGCAGTCTCTTGGATGGACTAAACTCCGAGCTGATCCACAGGACAGTTTGGGAAGGCAGTGTTCCCACAGACAACCAACACAAGGCAGAAAAACCAAACAGTTCTTTCTAAAATATGCAGATCGTGACATACTTTCTCCTGCTTCTGAAATGAAAAGTGAATATTAGTTCAGGACCTTGCTATTTTGGGTCAGAGAAGTGCATTATGAGACTGACCTGTTGTTCTGCAGTTCAGAGGGAAGGAGGGAGGCTCTCGCACTGTGCAGAGCTCAGTGCTCTCAACCAGGCAAGGGTAATATTGGTGAATGCAGTGTGTGCACTGAAGCTCCACATGTCTTTTTTAGGATGGCAGAACTGCTCAATACTAAGTGTGTACGATAGGGTACAGCAAATGTTAGCAGTTATGGTAAACGTAAGCCTTACAGGGCTGTCGCCTCCACACAAGCATTCGCCTGTAAAGAGGGGAGCTGAATTGCTGAGATGAATGATTCAAAATAACTGCAATAGTTGTGGGTTGTTTTTTTGGTTGCTTTTTGTGATAATGGGATTGCTTCGAGGTACATGCTGCCTTCCCTCCCAGGACTCCAGTCAAAACATGGCTTGCGGAAACCAGTTCCCTTTCACACTTCGACTGCCTGGTATTTTCATTCTTCCCTCATTGTTTGTTCTCACTTTCCTCCCTCCTCCATAGAAGTGCCTGCTGACAGTCGTGCCATTTGTTAGGGACAGCCAGAAGATGTTGACTCTACTGCCTTCCCCGCAGGAGTCTTCTGCGCGGTGATGCCCACCGCAGCTGTGTCCGATTTCCTGAACGGTGTGTAAGATAAACATACAACCAATTAGCTGTCCTGCACGTGTGATGTGATCACGTATGCTGGGATTCATTGATTTTAAAAGCAGAAAGGACTGTTGTCGTGTAGCCTGACCTTGCATTTTCAAGGTTTTCTTGCACAATTCATTAAAACCCCTTTCCCTCCCTTGTGGTCTGTAGGACTAGGCACTACTATGTATAAGGCTGATGCCCACACCCCAGTTTCCAAATACAAACCCCAGGAGGAGGCATGAAGTTGGAAACCATGTGAATCAAGCTGATGTTTAGCTGCTATAGCACTTAAATTCTGATTTCAGCAACCAGTTGGACATTTTGCACTGCAGTTTCCTGGCACTATGTCCTTTAGTGCCTTCCTTTAATGACTTCCTATAGATCCTCAGTGTCAGACCTATATGCATTTTAGAAAGACTATATGTACATTTTATCATTAAGCATATTTTTGCAAAGATGGAAAAATATTCTTTCACACACAGCACGTTAACCGAAAATGGGCACTTAAATAGTAATCAGAAGCTTCTACACTTCTTAGAAGCAAATGGTCTCTCGTCTCCCCCCTCCCTTAACTTCTCTCTAGGCAATTTACTAATTCTAATTAAATGCCCACTCTCACAGTTTCTATCGAGTCAAAACTCCTATTATTTAGATTTGGTCCAAGGCAGAGGCCATGGGGTCTTCACGAGACTATTTTTAACTCCTTTTGATTTCATAAATCTTCAAATCAGGCAGCAGTTGCTCGGGAAACAGAGCGGGTGGGAGAGCTTGTTGTTTCGGGCAGTTTGCAGAATAAGCCATAGCTGGGAGTAGAAGATGGTCTCCATTGCACTGCACATGAGGTGTGAACTGTCAGTGCCCAAGGACGCGAGTGGATGTGACGTCCTGCCAGATCAGAGCTGCAGGATTTGCCTTCCACTTCGGTCTGGTGTAAAGGACCCTACATACCCTACAGCAGTGCAGACCACACTGCATAGTCCAAATTAAACTCCGGTTACTTTCTGCACCACAATAAAGAGTGTGGTTGCTGTGGACTGCTCTTAAGTGACTGTTTTTCCTGGCTGACTGAGGACAAAACTTAAGGAGAAAAGTTTCTTGACTTTGCCATCTTAACTGAGCTCCTACAGGTGTGTGGGCTGATCCTAGACCATGTAAGCAATTGCTCGTCACCATACAGTACTTACTAACATAGATAAATGTAACTAGTGCGATGTAGTTGGGAACCTTGATAGCTCCAGGGAGTAAGAGTTCAAAAGTCTTCTAGAAAAGGAGCCTTGTAACCTACCCAAAGGCATTAGTGAAGCAAAATCTAGAAAACAGTGGACTTTTTGTGCATGTGCTAAGTTATGTGGGGTTTTCTCCCTGGCAATGTGAATCAAGAACTATTGTTAGCTCTACTCTCCCTGAGACCATCAGAAAAACTCTTGCTGATTTCTGTAGATATGCGATCAGACCTGAAAGAGTTACCCCAAACAGGCAGAGCTCAACAGGAGAAAAAAAGGCGGAATAGTGTTAGGCAGCTGGGTCAAAACCCAGCACAGCCTGGTCAGAAATGTCCCTCTCCAACCTATGCAGTGGCCATCCCTTCAATGCAGCCACTGTAGCACTTTGGCTTTTCTTTCATTGCACAAGCAGCCTTGCTGCTGGTACCTATATATGGTTAGTTTTCTTTGTGTAGGTAAAAGGGTTGCTTCCATCAACAACTGAAAGAAAGTCAGCCTGAGCTGCTAGGGCCACAGTAAAAAACGTGCCCATACGACTACAGCAATTCAACCCCTAATCTGTTCCTCCTGTTAAAACACTGTTTGTTGCTGCTTGTCAGTAAAGAGTGACCAGTAAATGGTGATGCCAGCTCCATCTGGGTGCCAGATTACAAGGAGAAAAGTGCTTCCTTTGGATCCTCCTGCCACATTTCCTAAATCGAAGCAAGGATCTCTCCTTCCTTGAGATTGACTTCCAGCCAGCATTAGAGGGAGCTGTTGCCCCAGCAAGCCCCAAACTCCCTTTGCGCTCTTCTCCAGACCCGCACCAAACTGCTGTGCAGCGAGGAAATCCAATTGATTCATGAGTTGGCACCTTTCTGTACAGCAGTGTCAATCATGTCAGCTCTTGAGGGTGCTTCGTAAATAAATATCTTCATTTTCATTTGATTGGTTTTCTTTACGCAGAAGAAGAAAGATGTCTGGGCTAAACTGTGGCAGCACTGTGATCTTCCACTGCTGGCTGGGAGAGCCAGGGAAGCCTTTTAGCCCTTCTGCTAACCTACATTAAAAAAGCAGGGGAGAGCTTTGACATAATTTTCTTCTGCCATTTCATCAGCCCTTTGTCTGAACCATCCGTCTTTTTCCTTATCCTGACCCTATTCTCATTTCCATCACAACTGGAGTAATTCAAACCAAGCCGGGGGAAGTTACGTGGGTGCAAACTCCGGTGAATGAGATCAGAGTTGGACTTTTTGTGAAAAAGGACAAAGGCTAGGGACCAAAAATCTTAGCGAAGTCGAGCATCTGACTCAGTAGTTAACCTTTGATTTTAACTTCTAGCCATTTTTCTTGGAAACAAATGTCAGGACCACGGCTCGGGGTACCCTGTCTCTGCGCGTTCCGTGCTTGTTTTCCTAATTGGGGATGGGCCTGTTGTTAGGTTTTGTTTTCTGACGAGAAACGCTTGGAGATTAGATACACAGTGTCACTGGTGTTATTCCAGGCTGATAACATCACATGGCGTGTTTCATACTAAAACAGGGCGTAGATTGAATTACTGCAGGCCCAGCAGGAGTTGTGCACCGAGTGTGTAAGAGCATATTTCAGCCGCATGAAGCAATACGTGGGGTATTGTTTTAAATGTGCATGGGCTGAATGAAAAATGTCAGCTATCACATGAGGGTTGTTTTTTAACAGGCAGGAATAATTGTGTAACCAGATCCCCGTGCTTATTAAACCCAATTCAGAATGGTGGGTAAAATTTAAATAGGAATGAATTTGCCTGTTTACTTTTAGTATCTTGAAGCTGGGAGTTGGCTCACTTGCAGCAGAGGGACTGCGCCCTGTATACCTGTAAACCACCGTTCTTAAAACTATGCAACTCTTTGAAGCAGATAAGGTTATCTTGGTGTGAGCAGTTTTCCTTCTACTCTTCTGTTTTTCCTATGGAGAGCACTTGGCACTGTCCCTACTCTAAGGTAATACTATTTCATTTTCCAAAGCAATTCGTCAGGTTTCTAAGTGTGACCATTCAGCATGTAAATTCAATGCATAATCCTCGTGCTGTCATCATACTCATTTAAATGGACTGAATACAAGGCATATTTTTGTAATCTGTCCGTGCTCTCTCGGGACAGCTTTGTAAATGACATGTTACATTCCCAAGTCTCAGCCAGGCAAAGAGGTTCATTCAGTGCCAATAAAGAGCAGTTATTTCCTAATAAGTATATTAACTGCTCGAAAGACGGTTGTGAAAATCTGAGAAAAAGCCCTGTCGGAGGGAAAACAAGCGGGACCGAAGCAGTGAGTGCCTCTGCTTGGAGCATGTGTCCATCCGGACGGCGTCCAGCGCGCTGCTGGCAGATCTGGCGTATTTGCCTCAGTGGGGTGATCCAAGTGCGGTGAGTGAAGCTGGTCTGCGGTCGAAGGGCACACCACTGAGCAGACGGTGCCCAGGAGTCAAGCGCTGTGTCTCCAGGCTGGCTGTAAGCTCATAGCAGCCACCGTTGCCACTAAAAAAAAGCAGCTTTGCCTTTTTCTGCCCTTCCTGCAGTCATCACTAAGAGCAGGTTTTTCTTGGCTCTGCAGGCAACTGGGTCTTGGAAGTGACCTGGTTTAAAACCATCCAGGAAAGAGCAACAAAGGTCATTTAAACTGATCTGATTTATTGTACAGCCACGGATAACCAAGGCGTGGTGACACTAGAGCAGAAATAAGTTGTGGGGAGCAGCGAGGAAGACCAGGACTACTTCTTCTGCTTGTATTGCTGATTTATGGTGTCTTGAAGTAAGCGTGAAGCTCCAGATGAAGCCTATCCAGCCAAAAGCTCCTGCCTGCCTCAGCTCCTCAGATGGGCCATTAACTCCCTAAGTTAAGGGGCTGCAGAGGTCTGCTCTGTTAGCCCCCCCCGGCTGTTACCCCTGGCCGGCTCTGCACCTCCACACTGTCTTGGGCAGTTTGGTTCAATCAGTGCCTCCTGTGTATCGCCTCCAGTGTGTTCCCTCGGCTTCTTCTCCCTTTGCTGACTGGGGGTGTCAAGTCATGGTCTTAAATTTCAAGCAAAGAGAAGAAAGTATTATTTTCACAGGGTGCAGAACTGAGCAGTGGAAGTCACTGTCACAGGATGTTGTAGATGCCAAAAACATAAAGCAGTTGTGTTTTTTTTCTTAAAAAAGGCTTAGATAACTCACGGAGAAGGGCTATAGTGACAGCTATTAAATATGATGATCGCAGGAAGGCTGTTACTAGCTAATTGATGTGAAAAGCATCATTCTGTGCATAACCTGCTCTACTTTGTTCCTTAAATCTTAATGTACCCCTTCAATCCTCTCCTTAATCTGGTAGGAGCTAAGGTTCAAGGACAGCAAACGGGGATGTTGGACTTTTGGTCTGATCCAGCACAGCCATTCCTACACTTCATAAACAATATTGTAATAATCTGTGAGTGGAACTTAAGACACGAATGTGCATCGTCACACTTTGTGCACGAATTATCACCTGCAAATGCAGTAGTTTATCTGGCAAACTGTATGGTCAGATATTCTCAAGGAAGAATAAGATCTGGGTGTTAGCTTACAAACATGAGGTTATCCAGTCCTGCACAGCAAAGATAAGGCCAACTATGTCAAGCTTCCGGTGCCTTTACTCCAGCTGGTATTCTGCTGCGGACACCGACCACTTGGGTAGAAAGGAGGAATGTGAAACTTGCTCTCTTTGGTATATAGCTTTAATTATAACCTATTATTTATCCCACAAGCAAGTGTTTGTAACTGAAAATCTGCAAGGAGTATTTGGAGACTGAATTTGCTTTTATTTGCACAGGGATAAATAGAGAAGGATTCCTTTGCAGTTGGTGGATGTGGAGTGGATGTTACAATGAGCAAGATCAGGCCTTTAGCATCTCATGGATACTTTGGTGCCCTTTCTCCCTGAGTCAGACACAGGAGAGCCAGAGAGAGCTCGTCCTGCCTCTCCCCTACCCATCCTGCTGGCACTGCACGTGGAGGTCTCGAATGGCAATTAGGAATATTTGGATCAGTGTGTTTTTTTGTTGCAAATGCTCTGTGAAACCTATCTGCTTAAGGAAGAAGAAAAAAACATCACTCCTCCACCCCTCAAATGCTTTGCAGTTGAGAAGGTCAGCATGGTTGGTCATGTTGCTTTCTTCATGGTAATCTCCGGACCATGCGAGAGCTTTTCAAACCCATGCCTACTGCTGGCCCACAATGCGTCCTTTGTGCTTACAAACACCATCACCCTTTATGATTTTGTAGCTGTATCAGGTGAGAGAGGGGTTCGTCCCTGCTGGGAAGCCCTTGGCAGTAATGCCAGGTGGTGGGTAAGGATGAGCGAGCTTGGGGCTGGGGTCCCTTGAGCTCCTGGGAGCAAGGAGGAGACCTCTCATGTGTGCTTCAGATATCTGACTTCAGGTCCACCTAGCACACTGGGGGCCTGTGGGATTTATCAAGAAAGAGAGAGGGCTGTATCCTTCCACCATGCGGTTTGGAGGACACACACGGCATGGCATCACCAAGCGAACCTGGTTTCCAACGCAGCGTGCAGCGCAAAGACCGCGGGGCGCGACAAACATTTTTAATAGCAAACTGCACAGAGGGCTCCCAGGTCTCCTGTCACAACAGCCGCCGTCAGAGATGTGGGAATTTCAGGGCTTAACTGAGCCGCAGCAGAACACGCGGCAGGGTGGGGATCCTGGCCGCTCAAACACAGCAAAATAAGAAGTGGTTTCATTCAGAAAGACAGTTTCTGCTTTTCATTCAGAGTGGGAAGTTTGCGACAGGATCCAGCGAGGTGGCGGAGGGAAGTAACCTTTACACGCAGTGGGAAACTGAATTCATTGAAGAAATACCTGCCCAGTCCCTACCCATCTCCTAAACCACTCTTCTGCCCCAGGAGAGATAATCTATCAGATACCGGCCACGATCTCGTTTTTCTCAATGAAAAGTAGGAAGCTCTAAGTGCCACGCAGACAAGTCCTGCTTCCTCGTGCTGGCCAGGACAGCGGGCGCTTATGGACTGGCTTGTAGGGGAAGAAACTGCTCTTTGTGGGGTTTGGCCTCCACAGCGGCTATCGCTCTTGCCTGCGAATCATGTGCCTTAATCCTCCAAAGTGGACTGCCCTGCAGTTTAACATTCCCCAAATTCCTGCCGCCTGCTGACACGCAGCCCATTCAAAGGCAGCTCCAGAGGCCGGCAGGCTGCGGGTGAAACCTTTGCACCAGCTAATGGGGACAGCCGCTGCTGCCGCTTGCTTGTGCCCCTTGTACCAGGCATGCCTTTCTATTCGGAGCCACCAGGCCACACGTGCTGGGGACAGATATAGCTGGGGAGCAGCGGGAGAAAGTATCTGGAGAGTCACCACCGGCACCCGCGGGCCGGATGCCCACATGCTCCCACAGCCCTGGTGCAACGTAAATCCCACTGTCTGCTGCAGAGTGAAGCTGAGGCAGGGGCTGGGAAGGATTTTTTTGGGAGGCTGGATCTCCGATCACAGGGGGACACAGAGGTGGAGTTGGGAAGGGAAGGGAGGTCTAGGGTAGAGGACAAGCTATGGTGGCCTCTTGTGCCTCAGACCCACTGATGAGAACTAGCAAGGTGGGAAGGGTGCTGCTTCTGTCTCTTGAGTGTGTTGTGGGCAAGGTCTCATAAAACCTTAAAATTCAGCATAAAGTGACATTTTTGCTATCCCAGGAGGGTGGAAAACCGTCATCCTTGTCCTGACTCTGGGTGCTTGGCAAACTTTAACTTCACTGGTCCTGAGCAGGGCTGAAAAAGGAAGGTTATCCTCTCATTTCCCTGTTTATCAAGTGGAAACAATAATAGTATTTAGAAGATTTAACAATTCTGTCGCATAAGGAGTGTTTTAATGTTGGCTAGAAATTAAAAAGTCACCAAGGTGTCTGCAGCCTTTGAAAACACTGAGAAATTTGCTTGGCCATCTGACCTTGCAAACGCCTAAAGAAAATACAAGTCTGGAGAGTATCAATGAGATGTCTCTGCTGAGTAAGGGTTATGCTTGCAGGCAAGCGCTGGGGACCCAGGCGGTGGCAGGATAGGAAGGATCACAGTTATTTTTTCTCAGTCTGTTATGGTTTCTCATTTTCTAAGAATTTCGGTGACAGGTAGGAATTTGGAAGCTTTTGTGTGCTGATAACAATAGCCGTTAGGATTTGACAAGTGTGAAAGACAGGCATATGTTGTCCCCAAAGATATGCAACACTAACCATCCATGCGTCATCTGTGGACGAGTGTTTACATTTTACAACTTTCTGAATCAACTGTCACTTTTTCTCATTCTCTCTCTCTCTCTCTTTTTTTTTTTTTTTTTTTTTTTTTTTTTTGTGAATGAAGTCTGAAGCAAGCCAGACAGAAAGGAAGGCTGCAGCATGTTTTATAGCTTGTGTTTCCTTCTGGTGAGGATGTTACATTTGCTGAAGCGAATTTCTGGAAGAGATGTGGAAGGGTTTTCTGGTCAGGGTTAGGGGATATTTCATTCATGCAGGAAGTTGCAAAAGCTGAACAGAAAGTGTATATTCTAGAAGTTTCAATTAAAAAAAAAAAAAAGTAGGCTGGAGGGTAAAATTGCAAAATACCAGCTGAGGCTCAGAAGTCAAGTTCACTTCACAGTCCTAGTATAGTTTAATATTAACAGCAATAACAAAATTCCTTTAATCCGAGACATAGGAATACTCTTCCATCCAATCTTCAAGTATAAATTTTTGAAAACGATTATTTCTATGATGTATTTGTGACAAATAATAGCTGCCTCTTACATAAGCTGTTCCAATGCAGAAACTTTGGACTGAACATGGGGAATTCTTCAGAGCAGGGATGGATGGGATGGACATAATATCACTTGAGTTTGGGTTTAGAGAGTTTCAACATGCTACTGCCAAGAAAATCACCAACACAGCAAGAAGCGGGAATGTTGCTCTGTTGTCCAGAGGGGATGCACGAGCTGATTTGAGCAGGGTTTGTGGTTCAAATGCCTTTAATACTCTACATACCAGTGCATCAGGGAGTGGAAGCTGATGTGTTTTAGCTTTGTTCTGCTAAGCAGTTAGGTTTTCCCATTCATTTGTCCTAGACCCATCGCACACAGCTATTTTACAGACTCAGTGTAGCCTCAGTGGGCCAGATGCCAGGGGGATGGGAAGGGAGTCCTGGCACAGGCAGCGAATTATACCTTACTGAACCACAGGGATTCATGGCTTTACAGGTTTTAATGTCAGGAAGAATTCATTGTGGCCCTCTAGGCTGACCCTCTGCGTCACCCAGGTGAAAGAAGCTCACCCCAGTCTTTCTACATCAGGCTCAGAGTTTCTGTTTGAGTGTCTGTGTATTTTTAGAGACACTAATTCAATTTCGATTTAAAAGACTTACAATGAATTTGCCGTGTCTCTAGTTAAGGTTACGCATAGATACAACTCAAGTTGTGCAAGCCTTTTATGCAGGCCAGTTTCAGCCAGTTTAATCCTCTTTTACATCACTATTCCAAATGGATAAATTCCCGGGTCTGAGCACATGATAGGAAATACCTGAGTTACTGAAGTTGCCTGTCATATGAAACCTGCTAACTGACCACGCGCGTGCCTTAAGCTTGACCTAGTGAGAAGTGTGTTAGTTTAAACTGTGTCTGCAGTGGATTTCATTTTCATTAGGATCTAGGCTTCACAATTTACTTCGCAGCTGCATTATGCTAAGGACACATGCACCGTCAGGCACCGACCATTACTGTGGCTTAGCTGACAATCAGTAGCTTGATTAACTGCCTGAATTCACTCATGCACCCAAACCCAAAAGGAGCGGGTGGAAAAGATCTAAACAGCTATATCGTTATCTCGTTTAGTTGTCCCTGGACACATTTTATAAGCCTTGGATGCACTTCAGAAGTCAGTTTAATGTGTTATTTGAAAGAGAAGGGCAAACGGAGGCGAAATTCACATTACTACAATGAGAAACGGGACCTCTGACTTGAGCTTTCTTCCTTAGAGAAAACAGTCTGTGGTCTTCAAAGGTCACAAGCGTTCACAACAGCAGCTTAGCATCTCATTCAGCAAAAGAACTTCTCTTGTAGCTTAGACACCTCCTAAAGTCACATGAGGGCACTGCTGTGAGGCCTGTAGCTGCTTTGCCTGTGTGATCTCATATGATCAGAGCCTGGAATGGCATGTAAAGTGACAGGTTGACCCAGCAGATGGTTTCATTAGTACTGCACAGGTCATGACATCAATCCCTGCAGTAGCCTATAAGCATATTGAGAACTGAATGCCGGGAGACACAGGGAAAGCAAAGACAAGTTCACAAAATCAGCAGATTAAAACCTCAGAGGAATGAGTAGGAGAGTAGCTGAAACCTGTATGCAGAACTGGTTTTCTGCTGGTGTGCAAACCTGCCTTTCCAATACACTGATGTCCAAGTGCCTGACATGGATTCCAACAAGCGTCCAAAATCGTGAAATGCATGGAGGTCTCTGCCTTGTGTTTGCTTTTGCCATCATTCCTAAACACTTGCAGGTGGTTTACAAAAGGGATATTCAACAGTTTGGTGTCTCTCAGCTGCCTTGCAGCCTAATTGAACCACCACCCCCAAGCTGCAGACCCATGAGACCCATTCCATATGGGGTCCATGATGTTTAATGGCATGTTGTATGGAGCGGGGACTTCTCCTGGCTCTGCCTGTGCTCCACAGGATCCCAGAAGTGGTGGGTGGAAGGGACCTTTGGAGGTCATCTAGTCCTTCCTCTCCCAGGAAGCAGGGATATTTCTAAGTGGAGTGAAATGCAGAGCCACTGCATGGATGGAAGCAGAGCTCAGGGCTTTCAAGAACAGAGCATCCTAATGCAGTCAAGAAACACCAGAAAGGAAAAGGAAACAAAGGAAAGGGGAAAACCCCCATAGTTTTCCCAGGGAAAAAAAAAGAGACCCTGAGAGCACATTTTGACATCTATCATGGAGAAGGGAAGATGTAGGACTGGAGAGGAGTAATTAGTTTTCTGTGTAATCTGGGTGTAAAAATGGAAGATTTCCACTCTCATGGGATGAAGGCTTGGGGTTCAGTAGAAATTTGCAGCCAACACCCAGTTGCCCTGGAAACAGAGTTTACCCACTGCTGGTTATTATCCCGCCTCTGCCTGCATGCATAGTGGAGAAGGCTGGCCCGAGAAGTACAGTCTCTGGCAAGGTTTTTCCTCTGCTGAATGTGAACGCTATAGATCTGCTGAGCTTAATTAAACTGTCTGGCTATTTCAGCGTGCACAATTCAGATAAGAAAATGACTATTCCTCCCAGACTCAGAAAGAAACCACTAGCCCTCTTCCTTATTTAGTGTAAGTCTGTCGTTGTCGTGCTGACCTATTTGTAATACTGAACTGTCTGTACTCAAATTGAAAGCTGCTCCCCAGCATAGATCAAAATTTCTGTCTTGCTTGCCCTCTAGATGGCAAACTCTCCTTAATTTTGGAACGGGAACAGCCACAGCGGTTGCTGCTGGCTTTTGCAGTCGTTAATTTGCAGCAACAACTTCAGTTTGTAGTTTTGAATCAACCAGATACAAAAAGACAACTCCCAGCAATGACAATGGAAGAGGAGGTGAAGGGGGGATCAGTGGTGGCATATGCGAGTTTCATATGTGAAATGAAATGTGAAATAACAAGCATTGATTTACCATATACATTTGAGAACTGCTGGCTGTCCCCACAGCTGGGTGCTGTGGATCTCCAGGAGTCACTCCTCCAGGGCCGCTACATAGTTCTGCTTAGGTGTTTAGCTGTGATTGAAGCAAGAATAAAACTGAACTTTTATTTTTTTATTTATTCATTTATTTTGCCCATGAGAGGAGCCTCAAGCAACGAGTTAGGGCTCCCAATTACTATACAGGCAGTGGGACTCCTCCTGTTCTTCCTTTGGCAGCCCATTCCCTGGGTTTATCTAATGTCCTTTCTCTAATTCTGTTCCTCCTTTTCATCTCCTGTCACCTGTCAAATGTTTTCTTCCCCCTTTTTCAACCAGAACTCGGCCCTGGGACTCCTTCTTCAACCCCCTCCAGCTATACACTCCCATTCACAAACCCCACCTCCCTCTCTGCCCAATTCCCATCTCCCCTAAACATTCAGATCCAAAACATGGTCAGCACTTGCACAGAGCACTGTGATGAAGCCACAAAGGACCATCTCTCAGTTGCCTCTCAATATCTTACCCCCCAGAAGATGAAGACATTTTAAGTCCTACAAAACGAGGAAGGTTTGGTGGCCCAGGTCTTAACCATCCCTCCCCTTCCCAGAAGCACAGGGCCTCAGGGGAATGTGTGGCCTTCCAGGGAGGGATTTATCTCCTTAAAGTGCTTGTCTGCAGTGGAGGCATCTGTATCTGAGCTAGTCACCTGGGTTGACTTTACAATCAGTGGAGAGCTGTCAGCAGAGTTCGGGGAATCTAGGGCACTTCCCAAAGTGGTCACCCACATCTGTTAGAAGTGTTGTACTCCCTAAACTGGCCATAAAGAGAGCCTGGACACTCTGCTTAGATGGAAACTCATATCACAGACACAGTTAGGGA
Source organism: Dromas ardeola (assembly GCA_013398915.1). Lineage (NCBI taxonomy): Eukaryota > Metazoa > Chordata > Aves > Charadriiformes > Dromadidae > Dromas > Dromas ardeola. The sequence goes on from VYZM01021000.1 coordinate 157,673, forward strand.
AGAGGAATCTCATTCTTGTGCCTCTGGTCAGCCGAGGTGACATTTTTATTTTATCTATTTCTTGGAATTCAGAATATTTCAGACTTCCTCTTTGTGCAGGAAACAGTCTTTAACATGGATCGTAAGACTTCCTCCTTCCTTACTTTCTCCTTGAAAGATTTTAGAAATCAATTTTCAGCCACTGTAGTGGACATAAATAACAAAATACGTGAGCTCAGCCCTTTGGAAAATAGAGAAAGAAGGTAAATGCAGTATTTTCCAAATCAGAATTGGGTAAACACCATTTCTTATGTACACTCTTGATTGTAAACCTAGCTAAGAATATGAGGTTTCAGAAAGGAACTAGTTCTTCTTTCATTTTTGGTATGATGAGAGAGATGAGGAGATCCAGTCAAGTATCTGCATTCACTATCCTATCTAGCACTGCAATATTTTCCTAGGGCAAGTGAAACACCATTTGTCTTTTCTCAATCATCAGTTGCCAGGATAGAGAAAGAACAAGTAATTTACAGTCTATATAGAGTCAACATGACAAATTGTTCCCCTCCCCAGTGAAGTATTTGCTTGTTTCCTTTATGCTGATAGGTTGGTACCAAAGGAAAGTACTAGACACGTTCCTAACTGGGAACATGTTCTCAGGATAATAGAGATTTCAGAGCTGCACACAGCCAGTGGCTTCTCTGTTCATTGCCCATTTGCTGGGCTCATTTGCTGGGTTAGTGCAAGTGTCTCTATTTTCAAGCAGCTGAGACAATGATCTTTTATTACAGAGACCTATTTCTTATGCTTCATGTAACCTAGTTGGAAAACAGTTGGTTAATAAAAAAAAAAAAATAAATAAAAAATAAAATTGTTCATGTTAATAAATGCTACAGTATGTTCCAGCAACAAAATATCCGCATTCAGATCTATGGAGATTTAAATACAGAGCTATGATGGAAAGCAAAGGACCTATGAATGTGATGGTCTGGAAGCCACGATGATGTACAAGAGTGCTCATGTTGAGGTGTTGCAAATGCAAAAGGTAGGGTTAGCAGCTGCTTTGCAAAATATATGTAAAGTCACACCAGCTCGTGGCATCATGTTTGTATGAAGGTCTTGATCAACTGCATATGATTTTTAGTTGCAAATTGTGTTTAGTTATCATGCAGATAGTTATAGAAGGCTGCTTTTGTATTTTAAATATTTGTTAGGACCCCAACAAGCAGGCTAACTCTGCATCTGCAAGAGATGTTAATGAAAGAAATGTAGTTGTGTGAAAGGCGCCAGTGTTAGATCTCAATTTATTACTTGTTCCAAGCAAAGAGACCCCCACCAGAATTACACTAATTACATTATTATGAGCACACTGAAGTAGAGCTCTTATTACTCATGGGAAACTATTATTTTTTCTTAATTGATATGTACTTAACAGTGCCAGCCATGACTCAGTGCCCGTGTCCCAGGTATTATATGGGTGCAGAAGAAAAAGACAAAAGTCAGAGGGAGAAGGGCTAAGACTGTCTTTCCCAGAATTTTTCTTTGTATATAGGGGTGGTTGGGGATTTTCCTACTAGGAGATGCTATTTTTGCAGAACTAAAACTTGCATTAGGGAAACATAAGTTTTGTATGAAAATGTAGAGTTTTCCTTTGGGAACTTGAAAATATGGTGTGTGCCTACTGATCTGGGATTCCAGTGATGTGTCCAGTTGCTCTCACCTGCCAAGGAAGCAGCCTGTCTTACATCTGAGCTGGAGACTCAGTGGTAGAAGAAGGGGTTGGACAGGATAGTCCCAGACAAATCATCTTTCCTAGAAAATGTAATGTCCCAGTACCACCACCTACATTGTGCTCTGGGAATGGGTGGATGGGGACATTCAGCCCTGTGAATGATTTGGTGTTTTTTTTTACTGTTGATCCCATCTGGCACTAATATTTGTCTGAAACCCTGCTGCTTTCTGTGGAACAGAAATTTCACTGATGGCCAAGTGTACAGTACAAACCTTGCTCTTTACAACACCAGTTATTGCTGACTGATATTGTTATGATGGGTCAAGCAAGCTAGCAGGTACATGGTTTAACCATCCATCTCAATTGGTTCATCATATCTCTGGGAACATATTTAAATCCAAATTGATTACTTTTATTGCTATCTCAGGATAAACTCTACACAGGTTAGTCTTTTGATGCTTTGTAAATGCATACCTCTCCATAGGCTGTTTATCTGACATGTCGTATGGAATTAATGATGTCTATTCCCAGTTGACCAATTTGCATTAGTGACACCTTTACCCAGTTGCAGGATATGTTTGAGCTGACCCTCCACAATTAATCATACCCATCAACACAGCCTGTGTGACCTTCAGTCACACTAACCAGCTGGCAGCTATCGATTCCTTATAGGTGGATGTACTTGTAGAAGTCCCTGTTAAAAAAAACCAGAAATTCCATCTCAGATTATATTTTATAGATACATGTACCTTACAAATACTCTGGGCTTAATTCTGGACTAAAAAATGAGAAAATTTCTCATGCACGTGGCACTCTCAACTTAGACTAATAAAGTCTAATACTTGGGCTCATCCACCCAGTTTTATTTACTTAATTCAGAAGCCAAACTGAAAGGTATTACCACTGGAGCTGCTATAGTCAAGTGAGAGAGATGGCCTTCTCCAGGGCATGCTTTAGCTCACTGGAAATCAAACCAAGGGAGGTACCTGTATCTTTCCACTGACGAGTCTTCAGTTTGTAGAGAATCATGGGTCAAAATGGGTAGGAATGGCCTAAGAAAGGGCAGAATGGAAATCTCAGGAAATATCCATTGGCATGTTTCCAAATGAAGTCCTAGGTGAAAGTTAAGCTTCCCCTGAAGGATGGGGAGAGTCAACTTTGCTGTCAGAGAAGGGTCTTGCTTAGAACAGGTTTTGAGTTACCTGTATTCCATTTAGGAATACATCATTAGGCTAAATATAGGGTCTGGTGACATTACAGATGCCCTGCCTTGTCCCACCTGACTGTCAGCTGCTGGAGGAGGGCACAAGTTTCTTGTAGCCTATGTGTCACAGTTAGCAGCGTGACCACATATATCTATTTCAGATACACAAGGGCATCTCAAACGGCATCAGACACCCAGGTTTAAGTAACCCAAAGGTGCTTGGGAGTTATTATATAATAGTCCCTTATCAAAAGGTTAAAGAATCCATCAGATTGAAGGAGAGACCCTGGTATTCACAATCTTTTGGACAGGTAAATTGTGTGCATCCTCCATGTCTGCAGCATACTTTGGAGGAGATAGCCCTGCCATAATGTTGAATGACTGACTGGTCTCTGGGGATCCCCATACAGTGGTTGGGAAAGGTGCCTGCTGACAGATTGAGTTCTAGGTGAGTTGAATTACCCAGGTCTCAAAGACTGATCAGAAAAAGAGAAAGGGAGAAATGTGTATTTTTAATCATAGTCTTGTGGTGTGGCTTTGTTTCAGTTGCATTATTTAAAATTAGAATGGTCAAAATTTAAACCACATCCTCACACTTGGTTGAGAACAAGAAAAAGTATTTCTTTCTTCTGTTTTCCTTCTTTCTCCTACATTGCTCCTCCTTTTCCTAGTAAGATCCTTTCTGCAAGACAATGTTACCATTTCCAGGGTGTCATTGCTTTTAATGGTACACGAGGTTGTCATTGACTGTAGGAATGACCTAAAATTCAGGGTCTTAATGCTTGTTTCAGTGAACAGGACAAAACAGGGCTGTGTCAGGTTTCTCTTTGTTATAGTCTTCTTATACCAAGAGGGAACAAGGTCATCGTTCCTTGGTGGGATCAGTAAAAGATGCTGAGGATGCTCACAACACTTCACTTTAGGTACCTGTCTTTGCAGCCTCTGCCCAGCTGCTGGCCTGCAGGCACACCTGGATGGAGCCTAGACACGTCTGTACTGACAATAGCGAGGTTTCCATTGGAGGAGTCGGATCTCCTAAAACATATGCCTAAAATCAATGGCTTGGATAGTGCCTGCCTCATACAGTATCTCCTCTGACAATTTCTCTTCTTCCTGAAGCAGCACTTGCTCCCTCCTTGTCTGTAAGTTTCAATTCATAGTCTTCTCTGGATTGGATCTGGTGCTTTTTTGATGTATTTTCGGTCAGCCTTTCTCATGGAACATATTTCTCAGTGGAAATCTCCTGGTCCACATATGCTTCCCATATGCCCATGGTTGGAGTGGGCTCATACACTCAATGGGGGTGGAGGTTGCAATTGTTTCTCTTTTCAGGGAGGTATGGCCCAAACCAGCATACATTATTTCTCTTGAGCACGTGTCAGTGTTTTCCCCAGCAAGCATGGCTGGGAAGCAGTCACTTTTAAGTGATGCTGAAACAGCAGGAACTAGATTCTCCTTTTATCAGATGTGGGTTTAGCCTTCCCTCCGTACCATCGTTGACTGTGTTGAACTTAGTGGCAGTGTTTTCTGTTAGCAAGATCAGATAACAGTTAGTGTATTTTATATTCATACATCTGTGTGTGTCGTATCTTTCTTTCCTCACTCCAATACGCTCATTTTCTCAGGCACATATTTAAACCCCTTGGCTACAGTCTAGCATTAAACTAAAGCTTTGAAACTCTGAATGCAAAATTTAGAAAAACCAGATTTGCTTTTTAGCTAGAAAAGCAATAATTGCTTTTTTACTCCCGTTACCACTAAACTTGTTAATATTGTTTTGTCAATAGGATCCCCTTGGTTGGACAGCTTGTAGTAGACACCAACCACAAGGTTCTGTTTGTTGCCTCAGTCTCTAATTCTTACCTGCTCATGGCTATTCTAATTTCCCCAAGTCAAGTCTATTTTTGTAGTAATCGTAATTGGTGAGTGATCTCTCCTTGTCCTTATCGTGACCCACAAGCCTTTTGTTATATTTTCTCTCCCCTGTCCAGCTGAGGAGGGGGACTAATAGAGTGGCTTTGGTGGGCACCTGGCAGAAGCAACAGCTTTTTGGATAGAGGGAAGAACATGGGGATGCACCTACAGAAAGACGTTTGTCTACATTCCAGTGAAAAGAGTCAAAGAAATGAGAAGCCACCTCATCATGTGGAAAAGAATCATGCAGACAGGTGGAAAAAGGATGGATCCGAGTAGACTGTCAATCGGTGTAAAATGAAGTCATTAGTTAGTAGATGGAGATTGCCAGTCCAGAAATGTGATTTTTCTTTACAGGTTAGAGAGTGAATCTAAAAGCTACCTAAGTTCAGGATACGTGTGAAGAATGAAGCAGTGTGGTGACATTACTGCAATGCCTACTCCCACACCCAAACTCAGAAGCTCTGCAGTGTTTAGGTGCAGTGGTGGTTATGCAACTTTTCATTCCAGAATTGGTGCATTTGATGCGCTAGACATGCCTGTGGCTTCCCACAAAAGCTGGATTAATCTTGCTTTGGTTTAGATATCCACAGTGTAGAAATACGTGCATATGAGCCAGTCACCCATGGCTTTCCTCATAATTGATGGAGACAAATAGTCATTTTCAGAACATTATCCCTGTGGTATATTTTAGATGTCTACCATACTGTGAGATGAATTATGCCCCAGAAGAGCCTGTTTCTCTCCACTGATGATAAAGAAAATCTAGACGGTTAGCTCAGAGGTAAACAACTACAAGGAATTTACTGAAGTGTTGCCTGACAGAAAGTGCAGAAAAAATGAATCCGATGGCTTCAAGCTGTGTGTATTCCCTGCACAGCCACATTTTTCTGGTAATGGACCCCATTCCATTTTGTTGTGATTAATGCCACATTTTCTGCAAGTAAATTTTGTCCGGGCCATTTGCTGACCTTTGCAGGCCATCTTTGCACTCTGGTATGCATTTTTAATTGGATTCCCTTTGGTCTTACTGAACTTTTCATCTGAAAAGCAGAGTTTTGACTTGACCTGCAAGTATAAACTCTTTTTTACAAAGTCAAGCCCATTGCTGCAATAACCTTGCTCTGACCTTGTTATCAGTTACACTACAAATAATCTGCTAACTAATCCATTTCCTAAAGTGTTCATTCTCAGCAGTCTTGTTTTAGCAGCTTCCAGTAGTCCTCATGCTTCTTCCAAAGCATACTGTCAGTGTCCAGTGTCCAGCTTTGGAGCTGCCACATCCAATACTGGGGAAGATTTCAATCTTTCTAACTTCCCTGCAGTAATGCTTGCTTCCAGGTTCCAATTAGAAAAACTACAGTCATTTCTTCAAGTTCTGTGCCTCAAAGGAAGTACCTGAATTTCTTGGATCACACTGGCAGAATTATAAAAGTTCACTGCTTCTGTTATGTCTGATACCTGTAGTTACTTTATTTTTGAGCCCCACAGGATGTGAAAGCAGATAGAAATCCCTGTGTGCCACTAAACATTAGACATATTGGACTGGAAGGATCATGTTGATCATTCAGTCTGGGCCTTGGAATCAGGGGTAAGGAAGGTCCATGGAGCATCCAGTTTGCCCCATTCTTGACAGCCTACACCCATAGAATCATAGAATCATAGAATCATAGAATCATAGAATCATAGAATCATAGGGTTGGAAGGGACCTCTGGAGATCATCTAGTCCAAACCCCCTGCCAGAGCAGGGTCACCTTAGAGCAGGTTGCACAGGAACGCGTCCAGGCGGGTTTTGAATGTCTCCAGGGATGGAGACTCCACCACCTCTCTGGGCAGCCTGTTCCAGTCCTCTGCCACCCTCAAAGTAAAGAAGTTCCTCCTCATGTTGAGATGGAACTTCCT
>VYZM01021000.1:164657-186002 GCA_013398915.1 Dromas ardeola
AGGTGTGGCCTCACCAAGGCAGAGTAGAGGGGGAGGATGACCTCCCTCGACCTGCTGGCCACACTCTTCTTGATGCATCCCAGGATGCCATTGGCCTTCTTGGCCACAAGGGCACATTGTTGGCTCATGGTCATCCTGTTGTCCACCAGGACTCCCGGGTCTCTTTCCACCGAGCTGCTCTCCAGCAGGTCAGCCCCCAACCTGTAGTGGTGCATGGGGTTATTCCTCCCCAGGTGGACCTATAACAGATTCGCAATGATTTCTTGTTTATCAAAGTCCTCTAGGGAAAAAGTCTGATGGCTATCAGAAGTAGCATGCCGGAGAAAGTGAGCTAGAGAGAAGAGCAAAGAAATGAGCAGAAGAGATCAAGAGCATCAATAATGTGCCGTGTCAAAGAACTGAAAAGGGAGAGGCTGAGGATGCTTGGACCAAAAGATGGGGAACCAGGAGATGTGGAAAGTGCTGATGTCATCTGCTTCATGAAAGATCAGTAGATGTGTGAAGAACTGAAGGTAGGAAATCACCTACTCAACAATGAAAAGAAGACATGGCACTGAAAATTGCTCATAATATAAAAGAAGGATATATAAAAAGTCAAACATCAGGCTAGGCTAGCTTCCTTGTAGTTAGTGGAGAACTGGTTAGTAACATTAGCAGATTTTGGGGTGCAGTATGGTCTTTTCTACGAGACATTGATATTTGGCCAAGCTTATTTCATCTGGTCTCACTCTTGCTGGGCTGAATAATTCCATGATGCCTCGGGTGTTTGTCATTAAAGAGTAAGCCAAGTACTGTCCTCACTGTATAATCAATTTATAAATGTTTGTTTCCTGCTTTGTAAATGGCACCTTCATGTGTTCTTCGCCAAACACACTGACTTTAACTTTATTCAATTAGTAATGAAGAAGCATGGAACATTTAAGATTAGGAACTTTGGTGATTTCATGCACCAGTGTTTGGCACTTCATCAGCAAGCAAACACTCGTTTCCTATGGACATAGTTACACACTGGTGGGGGCAGAACCAAAGTCAACAAACATCTTAATTACCCCGGGTACCATATCCGCAGGTATCATGTTACAGCCCATGTACTTCAGAGAAAGCCGCAGCTTAGCTGCAAGGAGACCAGAGCCTTTGCATCAAGGAAGGTCAAAAGTCAAAGGAAATGCCAGCAGAAGCAGTAGTCAGAGTAAAGGAGCTTAATAAACCCCTCACCTTCTTGTTTACCCTTGATTTCTCATTTATTCTATAAGAGACGTAAATCTAAACGCATAATGACACAATAAGCAGCTGGACTATGTTTGCTCAAGAAGGGGACTCAGCTGAAAATGCAGACGGGAACTTGGTTAATCAAACCACATTGGTTTTCTGCCCATCAGTGCCCTGAGGCCTCGCATGCAGAAGCTGTAATTAAGTCCTCACATTTGCACTGATGGATAGGATGACAACTCCATGGCAGAAGGAAAAGATTGACACTGATGTTAAGTATGTAAATATAGGCAATGGATGAGATTGATGCAATTACATGTCTAGTGTGTATACATAGTTGCTTTAATTGGATGTGGGTCCCAGATAATGCTGGATATTGCTGGACAACTGCACACCCACCAGGCTGTCTTCCCACATTCCTGTAGCTGGCTGGGCCTGACTCTTGATCACAGCTATGCTGGTATAGTCTTTCTCTCGTGGTAGATTTATCTCAGATTTTAGACAAGCGCAGTTACAACAAGGTCCAGATGTGCTAGGGCAGGCCTTAGCATAGATGTGCTCAAGGAACAATTATGTCATTGTGGCATGAGGGCTTGTGGTATGAAGTGGCCAGAGCACTGGGCAGCTGCCTTTGCAGGCTTCGTACCGAGGTCCAGCTGCCCCCGAGCAGCCTTGACCCTCACCCTGACCTCTGTCCTGAACCTCGTCTGCGTGTTATCTGGTCTAATTGGTGGCCCTCATTCTCTGCCACCACTAACAATGTGAACACACTGAAACTACCAGAGTGTGTTTCTGTGCTGCTTAACATGCTACAACAGGACCATCACAGGGACTGCCAGGAGGTGCATCTTAATTGCCAGCACTTTCAAGTAGACCTGTCATTGTGGTGCAGATTTAAAGCAAGGTGCAACCCCAAGTGCATTTTCTTCTGATTAGAAAATGTTACTTTTTGCTCTCTCTCCGGTGATTCTTGTTTTCTCCATTCCTTGTATCTTCCTTTCCCAAGTGACGCCAGGGATGCTGCTGGGATGGAGCATGTATGACATGTCCTTACAGAAACCCAGAGCTCAACTGCTGGGTGAACTACAGCATTGCAGTTAAATCTGGTGCTCTACCGTTGATTTCTTATGTTGCATTGAACAGTCCCCTTAGACATCCAGAAACTGCTAGAAAGTTGGGTGTCTATTTGTCCATGGCTCAGGCCCCTTGTACACAGCCTAGTATTCACTCCTACTACTGCCTCCACGTTTAAGGGGGTGCTGAGAGCGTTGAAATCCTGCTGCACTGGCCTGGGCAAAGAGCATAGAAGTGGCAGCCATGGTTAACACAGTTGATCCAAAGAAGTGATCTGAAACATGATGTCTTCAGGACTGCGAGGTGCTCAGGTGTTGCACTGACTGATTTTAAATGTTTGGCATTTAACAAAAGCGTCACAACATTTATCTGGGCTAAATAGTTAATTTTGATAGTAAAATTGCTCATTTAGTTATCTGACCATTTCAAATAGCCTGTTATATACTAAATCACACACCTGCTCTCAAGTCAGTTACTTACGTTTTTGTGCTCTTTTAATGTATCTGATTGGCATAAGAAGATTCATTCCAGTAATTAAATTTATCATGGTACATGATCTGACTTGTCATTATAACCCAAAAGAAAGTTGATAATGAGTCTAACTGCAGAATTAGATCCTTAGTCTTACAACAGGAGATGGTGGTTGCTTATCAATATCTCATAGAAATTAATGCTGTAGATTACGTACTATCTGTTAAATGTAGTCATCCAACAATTAGTCTGGATTCCAGAATTTGGGAGGTAGGTGCTTGCGCATCATGCCTGCTGTGGAAAAACATGAATGGGCAAAATGACTCTTCTTCCACATTCACGAAAGGTTTAAAAAAATTGCTAAAGCTGCTGCCAGGTCACCTGTAACAAGTTCCAATTCCCAGAAGCATGTGGGAGAATTTTCAAAGTCAAAAATCAATGGCTATGAAATTACACATTAGTCTGGGGGAGTGTACTTTGCCTGTTTTCACAGCTAACATTCATCTTCCTATAGTGATAGTGGCGCAGACAATTTGCCACGGTAAAGTTGATCTATAAGTGTTTTAATTAAAGTTCTGACAGCAAATTGAAATCTTATTTTACTTACAGAGCAGACAAAATTCATATCCCTCTCACCTGAGAACTCAGGCTTAGTGGAAGACCTCAGGACTGGTACAAGTCTGGGGGGAATGTTAGGAAAGCACACGCACACTCATCAATCTCCAAGTTAATGCTGTTATGTCTTCTCTCCCGTAACGGAGATGAAGGGCTATAAGAACCGGGTTGTTGTGGCTTGGAAAATTCTTGGACATCAAGACTCATCAGCACTTTATCAGAGGTCTCTGGGCACTTCAGAGTGCTGGTTTGTAGGAGGTGGTGGGGATTTTTTAACTGGATAACACATAGGCAAGAGATGAGGTACACTGCCCTCTCTGAGCCAGGCTTGGAGACCGAACAGAGAAAGGAGATGACAGGGAACAAAATGTCACATCTCTTCTGAGGAATGTCTGATATCTTCCCTCGTGCCAGAATAAGGAAGGAGAGGATTATCACAGGGCTTTGACAGGCCTCAAGAAAAATGCTCAGAAATGATGAGGAAACTGATGCAAAGAGTCTGTTGCAAATTTGATTGATTTCTGTGGCTCTAGCGTGCTGTGTAAGACAAAGCACAAGACTGAGCAGGCTTAAGACGAAGGCCAAGGAGGGAGTAGCCCAAAGTGGAAAAGTGGAAATGGCAAAACTACAGCTTTGAGACACAATGAGAGAGGCCTCTCCGGTCTCGGAGGTGTGGCATGTCCAGTGCGGTGTGGTGGGACGGAGCGAAACCCCAGCAGCACCAGTAAGTGCTGACATACTGTCCCCCAGGGCTGCCACCCTCCTGGCAGCTGTGCCTCTTCCACCACTGAACAAAAGCCTGTGCATGTTGCAGGGCTGCATCCGCCGAAAGGGCAAAAAGTGTGGGAGACCTGGCTCCTGGTGATGTTCCTCGCTCCCTCACCCCGTGGCGTGGTGTGCACTCCATCAGCTGTGGCAGAGGAATGGGTTTGGGAGAGGTAGTGCAGGGCCATGATGGACTGCTGCAAGGGCAGCGCACTGACTTTTGTCCTCCTGAGTTATTTAGCTGATGCTGATGCCCAGAGGAGCTGATCTGCTTCCCCTGCCAACATGAACTTTGCCTTCGCCAATGAGAAACCCGTTACTCTATGTGTTTAGAAATCCCATCTTTTACAAATTTATGCATGAAAGGTGTCTGTCCCTTTCCACTGACTGCAGAGGGGATCTGTAAGTGCATGGAAAGACAATGAAGAGCTCAGAGTACCGAGAAAAAGCTAATATAAATCAAAATGAGTAACCAAAACTTTGCAGCCATAAAGAGGAAAGTCTTAACTCCTAGGAGTTTAATGAGAGAATTAGGTGATCTTGAACATGATGTATAATGGTCTCACACCTCGTCAACTAAACTTGAACCAGGATCAGCTAAGATAACTCAATTTTCTGTGTTCCCAGTTTTCTCTATGCAAAAGTGAGTACAAAGCCTCACAAACCAGCAATTTCTACTGGGACAGATGCTAATATTTTGATTAAGCTTTGATTTGAGAAGTGACCTGACAATTGGTAAATCATAAAACCATACACACCTTTGCCTTCAAAAATGCACTCTTCAAGTTATATGTATTTTTTTTTTTTATTTTTTTTTTTCAGCCAGGGTAGAAAAACCCTAGAAAACCACCAAAGTGCATGCTTAATTTTCGCAAAGTGTGAGGCCATGGAAAAGATCCGTGCCTCTTTCTTGTGGGTTAACCACTAAGTCTGGCAGCTCCTTTTGGGACTCACACAGCAGCTTGGTTTTGTAATTATTTATAGAACATTAATTTTCAGTCAGGAAAGAACTAATTGTTTACTATTAGCATAACACTCAATTTGAAATAATTAAGGAGAACTCTTTTTTGCACTAATCTTAATCTAAGTCTGAAATGTATCCCCAAAGTCCATTAAAAACAAAGCAAAACCCACTGTTCATTAGCGATTTACTCCATTACAATAGCTGGGAGTTTTAACAAGTTCAACCAAGGACTATGCAGCATTATAAAATAAATCTCCTGGTTTGTCACATTTGAGAGTTACTAATAAAGAGGGTAATTCAGCATTATAAAAGTGCTTACTTTGTCTGGGGAGGCCTCACAGTATGTCAGTATTATTTAATTCACATGACGGTGGATCAGAAGAGAGATATAAATTGTTTGGTTGGGGAAATTAACTGAGGATTGATTCTCTGTATTAATTTAGCATCAGAATGTTAGAAAACTCCTAAAAGCAGATGGGCTATTGATCCAAGAAGAGGATAATCAGTGCATCAAAACAGGGGGAGGAGGAGAAATGGGTACTTTTGAGGCTCTTCAGTGATTGCTGCCTTAGACAGAGAGGTCTTATTCACAGCGAGCAAGGCGGGGGAAGAGGGAGCTGGGGGAGGAGAGGCTGCTCTGGGACAAACCCTTACACATGTAAGCGAAGCTGAAAAAATACATCTATCAGGGGAGGAAATGTAAAATCGAAGAGGGAAGATCTTAAATTATAAGAGGATGGGGGAAAGAAAGACCTCACAATCACTCAATGTCCATCCTGTCTGCAGGGCATTAGTTGTCATGTGCATGAAAGGAACTTGAGTGTCCTGGGAGGATGGACTCCCAAGAAACCAAGTGTCTTCTGCTATGTGAGGTCCAAGTCCTGGCGTGAGCTTCCATGACTATTTATTTCTCTGTGAAGTTTCTGAAGGAATGGAAATAATTAATGAGCTGGTTGTGTCTCTCTGGCTCTGGGAGCAGAGCATTTCTGTGTCCATGTTAACCACACATAAATGATACTGTCCAATGGGAGCCTGCATTACGGCCAGAGTCAGGACGTTCTGACTCTTGGCACTACACAGTTATGTGCAGTGTCCTAAAAGCAGCACGGGAGCATCACTGTTTGAGGAGGAGAACAGGGAGGAGAGGAATAAAATTCTCATGTTCAGCCAGCGGTACTTAACACAGATCCTGGAGGGAATCCAGGTGGACTTAAAGCAATATTTATGTTTCCTTGATCTTGGTTGCCTTCCTGACACAGTTTCTCTCCGGCAAAATTTGGATGACTGAGAAGGGGTTCTGTCTTGTGCATGCCCTTGTAACCCCGTAGTTGTCATACAGCAATTAGTTGGGTAAGGCTGCACCCTTTGCCAGGTGTTGCACCCTACTCTTGGGTGTCTGTGCACACAAGGAGGAGCTATGGGAGTGTGATCTGTTGAATGATGCACCAGAATGAGACTGGTCTATGAACCAGTAAGCTACTTTCTCTTTCTGCCTATCTATGTAAAAACAGTATGATAATTGCTTTCATAGAATCATAGAATAGTTTGTGTTGGAAGCGACCTTTAAAAGTCATCTAGTCAACCTCCCCTGCAATGAGCAGGGACATCTTCAACTAGATCAGGTTGCTCAGAGCCCTGTCCAACCTGACCTTGAATGTTTCCCCTTAACCCTCATGGGGCTGTTTTGATTATAAGTCTGTCTAGGTAGCTATGCTTTCTCATTGCATAGAAGACCTCGCACAAGAAAGTTTGTTGTCATTTAGTTGTATCTCAAGTGGGGAGTTAGCACTGTTTCACACATCACTGGGTAATACTGCAGGTCATGGTCTGCTGAAGGTCCTGTGTCATACCTGACAACCCCCTGTGGACATCCTGAATGACTTAAGGCACCTCACCGTTCAGTGTCTCAGGCCCTGTTTGCCGTGGTGGATCCATCAACAATCATTAGTTCACTTATTTTGTTTCTGAACATTTCTGAGGCACAAATCTGCCAAAGCAATATGATCAGGAACTAACTGACATTTAACCCTTTTTTATGACGTTGAATTTATTCCAATCTATTTACTGACTCGTTGATGGTTTTTCACAGCTTCCACTAGGTTCCAGTGACTTCCCAAGTTTTGCTCATCATGGGCTTCCTTTTAATAGTGATGGATTTTTATGGTTATTAATCCATGCCCTTGCATTGGTGTAAGCTACTTCTCACCAGAATACTCTTGGATGTAACAGCTTACACCCAGCACATTGATATTAAGAAGGTTGCAGAATATTTTCAGCCCTTTCGGATTCAGAAGCATCCCAACCCCTATGAGATAGTAATTGTGCCATTGGCATCAGCTCTTTCTCTCCTCCCATCAGATGCCCAGAGGAGAAGCCATCATCATACACATGACTAAGGTCTCTATGGACCACCAGCAAGTGCTCTCCTGACCACAGAATTCTGTGTTTGAGCTGGGCAGCCATAAACCAAGTACAATTTGTCTGATTTTGATATTCTGAAACAGTTGTTCTGATATTGCTGGTTCAGAAATGGCTATGTAAAGAACAAGTGGGCAGGGTTGGAGATGTTCCCTGTAATTCTGAGGTTTGCCCCTCTCCGGGGACATTCAGTTTGTGGTATCAGTCATAAGAGGAAGCTATTTCATATCACAGGAACTCTGGAAAGAGCAAGCAAAATCTACTGCCTTCCATAGGCCCAAGCTAAATGCTTCTGCCTGAGAGACACCAAATAGCTCTCTCCTATTTTGCTCCTTAAGTGGCAAGAGTGCAGCAGGTTGTGTTGAAACCAAAATACTGTTCTTGCTGAAATCGTGTGGACTTGAGTCTACAAGTGAGCCATAGGCAGAGGGGATGTTTAGGGATTCATAGAGGAGTGGAAAACATTTTTTTGATTCATCATTTTTTTCTGTAAATGTCATAATGTTATGGTGTTTTTAGAAGTTTCGGATGTTTTGTGACAAACTGAAATTGTATTTATACCTACATTAAATATGCCAGTGTCGGAGTTTGCAGGGAAAATTTGAGCATTAACAGAAGCTGAAGCACCTGAAAGCAGAAAAATCCCAACCCTAAACCAAACCCTACACTTAAAAAAAATATTTAGATTTTAACAGGATTTAGAATTGTAATAGCTTTGAAATAGGTTGATAATGCAATGAGGTAGTAGACAGAACGTAAAACTCTTTCTTCTGCTGGCCACTGCTAGCTAACTCAGCAGCTCAATCCAAAATGATTAGTGGGGAAGGTAGATGTTACTGCTTTCATTTTAAAGGTAGCAAAGCCAAAGGACACTGAAAAGGTAATCAGTGGCAGAGACAGGGTTCAAAACCACATTGTACACATTCTCTTGCTCACTGATGGTTGCATTTAAGTGTCCCTGCCACAACTAGTTGTTACAAAGTTTAATTTTCAATTGTTTTAGTTGTCAATAAAATATGTTTGAGGTTGTTGAAACTACAATGATGATTTTAAATTAAAGGGCCTTTTCTGAGGGAAAAAAAGGAGCTTGTGTTAATAATTACGCGTATTATAATGGTACCTTCAGGCTCCATGCAAAAGCTCTCTTTGCCAGGGAAGAATTCAAGATCCTGCAGGGTGTTAATCCAAGCAGACTAGACAGACAAAGAAATTATTATCCCCCTACTTATCAATGGAGATTTGAGGAATTAAAGCTGAGTTCCAGAGACCCAGGTATGACCTTGAAGAAGATAAACCCAAATCATCTGAAACCTTGTTCTGTGCTATCAGCTACTAGCATTATTCCTTTTGCCTTAATAGTCTGAAAACAAACAAACAAACAGAAATTACCACTGTACATCTGGTCAAAAACAGTGAAAGAGACACTTATGGAAGCATTATGATGTTGCATCAAGCACTTTGGTTCATTCCTCAGAGAAAACCCCAGGGAACTACTGTTGTCTCATTTATGAAACTGAGGAGTTGATGGTGATGGGTGGGTATGAGGCATGTGAGCAGCACATTTAATAGCGAGGGGTAAAATCCTTTCTTAGACCGGCTGAGATAGCTAGAAAAAGCAGACAGCATTTTAGGCAGTCAGTCTCTTCCACCGGTCAGCATGTCATAATTAGATGATAATGGGATCGCTAAGTATTCTTTAATGGCTTTTAAAACAGCACAAGTCATTCCCTCCCAGTGAAGCAGTTTGTTTCCAGCAATTACATAGGCTTTGTTTTCGAACAGTAATAGAATCCCAGTGCAAGAGACTCCCTGAATACAAAACCTGGCGCTGTGGCAAGGAGCACTTGTGGGTTTGTACAGGCTTATCAGTGTGAAGACTGAAACTTTGGGTTTACACTCCTGGATCACAAAAAAAAAAAAAAAAAAAAAAAAAAAAAAGTAGTGTGCTGCCTCTCTCCTCTCTTAACTCTATATATATGGCCCAGTGCAGTACTGGCTCTATGTGAGCTGGTTCCTGTGGTGGTATCATCAGTTTAACATAATATCCACTGGACCAAATTAGCCTATCAAGGAAAACATATCAGCATGGAAAAAGATGACTTGAGCATGACTGCACTGTTTCTGATTCAGCATTGATTTGACTGTCCCAGCTCTGCACAGTCCCTGTGGGCTGGTCATCGTCTCTGAGGACCAGAGTGGTTTCATGACCCTGAAGGCTGTTCCAGCAGGTCACATCAAACCCTGCTGAGAAGGAGCCTTTTTCTCTTCTTGGCCTGACATCATCACTAGAAGGGCACAAGAGAGCTGGAGGCACAAAGCTCAGTAGGTGAGTGGCCCCTAAAAATTTTTAGAGTCAAGCTACCTCTTCTTCAAGCCTTGTACTTGGATACTTTTGGTCTTGGAGCGACCGTAGGGGCTTCCTACACAATACTTCATGTAGGGACAGATAAGCATATGGATAGGTTAACTGCACATGAATTACTACACACTGTCCAAAGAAGAGCGTTTTATCTGGTGGATACTTGAGTATGAAAATTGCCGCCTTCATGTCCCACCTAAATCAGTATATGAACCTTCTGCTTGAAGGGCAAGGCGAGCTCTATGTTACACAATACCAGGAGGAAAGGTTTATGATGGTGAAATCTCTTGGATCAAGGTTTTGGGGCAAAGTATCCTAGACCTGACTCAGCACCTGAACTTCAGCAAGGTTCATTGGAAAAATTTTCCATTTTTATTGGAAAAAGTTATTCACATAAATAAAAGTTGTATGAGTGCTCAAGGACAGGATTCTTCTTAAATGTCTCAGTGGAGAAGGAATCGCTAAATTCCTTTAAACAGTCTACTGTAATTAACCTAAGAATTGCCAATTTCTTGTTGGGTTTGTCATTCATTAATAAACTTGCCAATTCTTTCTTCGTTTTTTTTTTTTTTTTTTTTAATATTATTATTATAAATAGGGCACATTATGTCCTATTTGGAAGGGACTAGGACATATCTGAAAGAGCATGAGAACCTCAACCACAAAAATCCTGAGATTTGTATGTGTCTCAGGGAATAAAATTAAAATCTTCCAGATAAAAGGCTGACTGCGTATCTGTGGGATCCTTGCAACAGTTGTTTTAGAGAGTTAGAACCTCCTAAGATTTACCTCCTTTGCTATCTGTTAGCCTGCCTATGCTATTGTCCTGTGAAAAGAGGCTGCTGGAAAACAGAAGCCATTGGGATTTTCCAGTGTTGTAAATGGCTTTTGCAGTAGATAAAACTACAGAGGATAACAGCAGCCAGAATGGTAGTTCCTGGTGTTTGGTGTTTTTTTGAATACCCACTATGCTTAAGTTAGCAAGTAATTTCCCAGTTTATTGTGTTCAGCAGCTTATGGAAATTTATGTGACATGTTCACAAAGAAAATAAAAATACTTCAGTTGGCTGAATGCATCTAACGTATAAAGTTTATAGCAATTCTTTCAGTAAGTGAAAATATGAGTTTATTGACCAATATTGAAGTTTAGTTGCTAACTCATCACGCATCATTCAGTCTGGTTACTTTAAAGGTGTCCTGATAAATGCCACTGTAAAACACTGTAGAACATTTGTGGTGTGTTGTTCACATCACAGGCCAGTGTTTTAACTGACACTGTAGTCAGCTATTTAATTATACCTGTATCGTCACCAAGTCTCAGGCTTCGAAAGAAAGCACCCTAATGAAAGTTGGATGAAAACCAGTCCACCTAGAGAAAACTTTGGTTTCAAAAGAATGGCATACCTTGCTGAAAAACCATTTTGGTCAGCTCTGTTTGTGCCTTTGGGCCGTTATTTGCAGTTCCAAAATAGGACTGCATTAGTGCAAGTGGGCTATCAACTCTTGCTCTCTCCGTGGGACAGGATTTGGCACTTCTGACTAAGGCTTTTCAGCACCAGCTTTCTACCAGCTGTGACCGCGTCACACTTCCAGAGGCAAGGAAAGCCATGAGTGAGGAGCACAGAGGTGGGGATATATATTAATCCCAATTTGGTTGAAACTGATGACCTCCCAAAAAAAATATAAAACCAAAAAAACTGAAGATAAACACATTTCGAGAACCAAACAAAAGCAGTGCAGTGTAGTGCATTTATGTCCCTCGGGCTTTGGAAATGCATGTTGCTTTTAAAAGACAAACACACTAATGGAATTCCTGTTCCTTCATTGTCCTTTTCTGGACAAACCCAAAACTAAAGGGTTTTTTTTTACCATCCTCTTAAGCAAGGAATGTCCTGTGGGAGATGCTTGTTAAAATTTTAGCACTGTGTCATTCCAATCCACCTTTCCAAACAAAACCACAAACCTTACGATTGCTCTACGGTGTTTAATGTGTAACGGAGTTCTGCTGCTATTGTAAAAATACCAGCTGACTTTTAACAGGACCATTAATTGATACTGTATCTTATTAGAACTCTTGTTTAAATGGCAGTAAAATGTTAAACATTCTTGAATGTATTAATAAAGACGGGCAATTAGACATGCTTGTTTCAGGAGTCTTGATAAATTAGTAAATCTTGAGTTAATTACAGTGCTGGGCACAGAGATTTATCTCTCCGAGACTGCAATCAGTACATTTCAAAAAGGACTCTTATTGCAGTTAAGTACGTGTGTGCAACAATTGTTAACCAGCATAATAAATCTGGCAGGAATGCTTGAGAGGGATGTCAACTCTATAGTTTATTGTCTTCATTACCTATCATTAATTTTTCCAAATTTTAGCTGAGATCAAGTTAACACTGTCATCTGAACATCTCCAGAGGTGCAGGGTAAGGTTTAGCCATATGTTTTTTCTTCGGATCCTTCAGTACCATACATTAGCAGAGGATTTTGATCAGAACTAAGTCACGTGAAATAATAGGTAAGTGACACTGTACGTAAACCAAAGCCATTTCCCAACTACCGTTTTCATCTCACTCTGTCTCTGAGGTGGAAGAGCAAACAGATTAAAATCATGACTAAATATAGACCTGAAATGCTGTCTGCTTTCTCATTGCAACCACTTGTTCTAGGACCATATCAGTAAAAACAGGAGGTGTTTGCTTAAATCTTGGTATATACATGGTGACTCACCTTTTGTTTAGCACTGTTTTTAGTAAGTACATGTATTTTTACACATAAGGACTCTGATACAATACACCCTGCTAACATTCTGCAGATCTTTGTGCTGCAGTTTTTATGCCTGTCTGCCTGAACATCTGGTCTGCTGTAATTGGTGACAATGTTCTAGTTGATTTTTAAAGGTGCTTATTGATTTAATCTATACATTTATGGGTATCCTATATCCAGTAGTAATGTTTAGTAGCCTTTCTACTTTTACAACTGTTTCACTGTCTTTGAAATGCTGAGTTTGCCTGTACAGGCCAAGACCCAATGGGACTATTCTGCACAGTACAGGGTAAATAATATGTGGATTGTTTACTTTTTTATTTATCTGTTCAATAATACCCCACTCTCCCTCTGATCCCCATGAAATTCTCCAGAACTCATTGCTTTTCAGACCTCGGTTTCTGAGGTGGAATTTAAATAAAACTTGGTGGACATGCAGAGGGGAGAGAATACTGGCTCCAGCTGTAGGATACAAGAAGCCTGGACTCCATACCACTATTCCCCAAACTCAAAAGCAAGAGAAGTAATGTTTTGAAAGGATGTGTGTGGTTTGTAACACAACAGTTTCAACAGTATACTTCTGACATGATCCAAAATAGAAATGACCCCACGCTGCATACAGCTCAGAGTGTAAAATTCAATTTAAGAACACTATTCTACCATGGTCATGCAATTTAAATTATACTTGTTGCACCGTCTTTTCATACTAACAATCATTTTTTGACTGATGGAGCATGGATTTGAAGCTGAAGAACAGTACAAGGGGCAGAATGTAAGCAGGAACCTTTCTTCTAAGAGTACATAAGGAGGAACCAAAGACTTTTATTAACTTAATGTAACTCAAGACCCAGTGAAAGCAGATGAATTTTATTCTTCAGGAGTAAGCATGGCAAAAATTGGCCCACAAGCTATCACATGGAGATCATATTTTATTAATTCTGCTCTTTAGTAGGCAACTGGCACATAAATGCAAAAGCTTAAGTGAGTCTTTATGTCAACTATTTACTAGAAAGATAAGACTTTTAAATGAACTCTTATAATAGAAAGCCTTATGAAAGACAATCAAAAGAAAGGTTGAAAATGTAGTTTCAATTTTGCATAGCAACCTTTCCCATCCATTCCTTTTAACAAGATAGTTATTTGAGTTCGTGTTTGCATTCAATAAAGCCAGTGGATACACACTGTATTTTGCTTTTGGTAAGCTACTGTTTTACCTGGATAATTTTGTATTGATGCCTCCAAGCTGGATAGTCTCTTTGCTTGATTCCTGCAGTAACTGACAGTCAAGTCTGACAATAAAACTATCGGTCTGTGTTAGCTATTACTAAAGAACACCCAATTGTTTTTGAAGCCAGCAGAGAGATTTCTGCTCTCTCTCTCAGTCTTTGAACACAATGGCATTACTTCACTTTTACAACAGTCTCCCTGAACCCGTGGATCTGTCCCAAGAAGTTTATCTTTGAGAGGGGTGGATGAAGAATGATGATTATGCCTCTAAATTCTAATTGTTATAGCTTAGCCTAGCAGAATGACAACAGTGTGGGTAGCAACAGGGTCATTTCTGTAATGAGAAAGCCAGTGCTATTTGTATTGTGTGTTCTTTTATGATTAGAGAAGCAAATCTAAACAATTTGTCAGTGAGTTAATTACTTTACAAATGTGCTCCGATTTGCTCGTCTGCAAAGCTGTATGCCAAAAGATGTTCACCCAGGTCTTGCTTGGATTAATGGTGAGAGGCCAGGCAATCAGCGCGCTGCTGGTGCAGTGCGGAGCTGTGGGAGGGGGCCCTGGGCTCTCCGTGAGCGGGCGGCTGGGACCGCACTGTCCGATACTGCCTCACGCAGAGACGTTAGAGTCCAATTTAAGTAGGCGTCCTGTTTCTGTGAGCAATCACATCCCCTGTTCCCCTGGCATTCTACAAGGTGGGATCAGGAAACCCCCGCATCATTTTGGGGCAGGACACCACCTACTCAGTGCTATATTTGTTCTGTTTAAGGTGGAGACTCCTCCTCCTGCTCTGTTTATGATCTTTATGTCTTGCTGGCTCTCTGTCTGGGATGCTTAGTTGGTCTCTGCTGTCCTGTGCACAGAGACAACCAGATCCCTTGGGCAGAGCAAATATGAGCTAGCCTGCAGCTCATGAGGCATCACCACGTTCTGTGTCTGCTTGGTCCTAACTGTGTGTTTGGATACCTGTTTAAAAACTATTCATGAGGAAAAGTTAAGAGTAGAGATGGAGGTTACTATCCAACACACTGTATTTAAAAGCCACAGTCCCCTGTTAGAAGCAGACCTGTGCGTAGTCTGGTGCCTCAACACCACCCACAAAACAATGGGTTGAGCCTCTGCATGGACTCATCCAGGTACTGTGGCAGCTTCCTCACTCCTAACCAAGAAAGTCTGCACAATGCTAGCACACAGCTGGTGGGGTTTACTTGTAAGGCTGTGGTGCATGTTCATCCATATTTATCAGAAGGTCTGGTGATCCCCAGTGGAGGAGAAAGGAAAAAATAAGTATCAGAATTTTTCAGCCAAAGAGGAAGTAGCTGATGCTTCTCACAGATCATAGGATATTAACAGTCCTATGAGGAGCAGGTGAGGGAACTGGGGTTGTTTAGCCTGGAAAAAATAGGCTCTCTATGACTAGCTGAAAGGAGGTTGTAGAGAGGTGGGGGTCGGTCTCTTCTCCCAAGTAACAAGTGACAGGACAAGAGGAAACAGTCTCAAGTTGCTCCAGGGGAGGTTTAGGTTGGATATTAAGAAAAATGTTATCAAGCATTGGAACAGGCTGCCCAGAGAAGTGGTTGAATCAACATCCCTGGAGGTATTTAAAAGACGTGTAGATGTGGCACTTCGAGACATGGTTTAGTAGTGGACTTGCAGTATTACGTTTACGGTTGGACTCAATGATCTTAAAGGTCCTTTCCAACCTAAATGTTTCTATTATTCTATGATTCTGTGATCTTCTCCTTCCAATTAAAATGGGAAAGTGACAACAACTCTGTCCTGTGAGCTCAGGTTGTCCCCAACAATGCTAGGTTTTAGGTCCATCTCCATCCAACAGCAGCATCAGCTCACAGCTCTCCCACTCTGTCGCCTGGCCAGATCTGAGTTGTTCCACCCTTCTTTTCTCCACCCACTTATATTAAAAAGGGAATTATTACATTCAACACAGATGCCGAATAACAGTGTTTAGCTGAAAAGTGGAGGAAGAAGAAAAGCTGTCTTCTATAACCAATGCCAGAATTACCTGCTTTCAGAGGTGGAATTTTTCTGACCAGCTCCTCATACCACATTCCTCTTGGATTTAAATTAGCAATTCATTTTAAAACAGAAAGGATTGAGCACTGATTTTCTTTAAAGCCTGTATTCATTTATACAACACCATTTCCATTGTCTAATGCTTCCTTCAACTTAGCCACCAAGGTAATGGCTCTCTGGGACAGTTTTCCAAAGCTATAACAATGTCTTTTCTAGCCATATGCCTCATTTCCATGTCAGATCTGACACCTCCCCATTCCACATGAACCATCCTGCCGATAACAGAACAACAAAAGTGAAACATCGCTAAATGCATGGGAAAAAAAGAGGTCACAAGAGTTCTTGCTTTAGCACTTTTCTTAAACCTTTGCTTTCTTCACCTCACTTATGTCTTTGTACTGTCTGTGGCCTCAAAACTGATCTCACTTAATTTCTGTCTTAGAAGGCAGCTTTTAAAGTGAGATCTTCGCCCAAGCAATTTTCTGCCTGCTTGGGAAATATTTCCAGGCCCCTACTTCCAGCCAAAGTTAACATAAAAATGGACTTGTGATATTGTTTATTTTATACCCAAGGGAATAGGATTTGGTCAACAGAGACACTGCTGCCACAAGCACTCACTGCTGTCACGTCATAGAATCATAGAATTGCTTAGGTTGGAAGGACCTTTCGGATCATGTAGTCCAACCATCAACCTAACACTGACAAAAAGCATCACTAAACCATATCTCTAAGCACTGCATCTACCCGTCTTTTAAATACCTCCAGGGATGGTGCTTCAACCACTTTCCTGGGCAGCCTGTTCCAGTGCTTAATAATCCTTTCAAGTGTAAAAACTTTTCCTAATATCCAACCGAAACCTCCCCTGGCGCAACTTGAGGCCATTTCCTCTTGTCCTAAGGTCCTCCAGATGGTGCCGGGGTTATGGTGCCAAAGTAAAGGCTAAAATTAAGAGCTTCAGAAACAAGATTAGTTGATCGAGGGGGCTCCACCCCTGTGGCACTGGTGAACAAGTGGGAAGGGAAGGCGATGATGGATGCACATGACGAAGGGAACCACAAAACCAGGAAAAGGACTCACTGCTGCCTGCAGTAAGACCTGCATGGCTGCAGATCTATGATGGACTTATGCCACATCTGTAGGTCGTATGCTGCCCATGTGTCACATCTGGCATTTGGGATGAAATATGTGCAAGCACCCCCTGATCCCCACATCGTCTCACCCTGATTACTGGAGCAAGGACATGTAAGTGTGAGGGCCACACTGATTTGAGTGGCAGTGTTGCGTCAGCTGGTGTGTGTTGCTCTGTCATGCTGCTCCATGATGTTGAACTCGGACGTGGGAGAAGCAGAGCTGTCACACTGCTGGGCACAGAGTTCCCTTGCCTGGCTCTGAAGGGCAATGCCAAACAGCCATCACAGCTTCTACTCCTGCATGTGACACATGGCATACACCGTGCCAGATGGAGCTGAAAGGAGATTTTCTTTATAAAGCCTCAGTAAATCTATCCTCTAGGAGCTGCATGCATCCACTTTGGAGTCTGCAAGGGAGAATGCAAACCTTGCGCTGTGGTCAGAGTTCCCTCAGGTTCTGCAGATGTGCTACATCTGGCTGTCAGGCTGACTTACGGGACACTCACATATGTGTGTGACTGGTTGCGAGCATCTTCTGCAGGTATCTTCTTAAGTACACCAGTGTAACTGTGAACAGAGCTGAGAAACTTTCTGCCACAATGAAGGGAAGTGCAGCAAACCTATGGGCTGCATTTACAGGAATGTAACAGAGACATTTCTTTCAGCTGGGAGAGCTCCCATGGGACTAGTATGAATCCATCCACTTCTAAAAATTGCACTTTTTTGTGGAGTTTTGGAAGTGTCAGTTTTCCTGGGCATGGAGTCCAGACTCCTAGGAAGATGAGCAATAAGCCCCAATAAGTTGCATTTGCTTAGGAAAACTGGGTGGCAAGTAAGGAATTTTTCCCCATTAAATGATGAAGCTGAGAGTTATAGGATGCTGCGATAGACAGTAATGTACCTGTTGAAGGAAAGCCAAATTGAAACCTGGTGGAAGCTGGTGTCTCCCATACATTAGGGGACTCATACCCACTTCCACAGGGTCACACTGGTCATGTCTGGAAACAACTTTAGAATTCTACAGTGATCACATAGAATTGCAACAAATGAATTTGCTAATGTCCCTAAAACCACAATGAACACTGGCAAAAAAAAAAAGGCAGATGTTTGATGTGATAAAAGTTAAGCTGCCTCTTGTCATCTCTCTGTCTGTGAAAGGTTTCTTGCTCCATATTCTGTGGGAGAGGCATTTGAGGCCTCCACTTAAAACCAGACTGAAATGTAATCTCTACCCAAGATAGACATCAGCAGAAAGGTCTCCAGACTAGTTAGGTTAAAAAAGGAGAACATTCACCTTAAAATCGAATTCACCATACACTTTCGGTCCTGCCAACAGGCTGGTTGGTTTGAAACAGTAGCCAGGAGCAGGGGAATCTAGATTTATTTCAAGACATCTGGAGTTATTTGTCCTTTTATTTGGGTTACGTTTCAGAATTCACAGCCACTGAAAATCAAGCTTATGCATGGGGTCCATGTAAAATGTTTTGTACCACATATGGAGAATGAGGACCAATCCCATGTACGGGAATCAATTTCAGCCACTATCCTTTCCTGCGAAAGTCCTCAAACATAAAGCTGTTGTGAACGGATTTAATTCTCTGTTTATACCACCTAAATATTGCCCACTACTCCTTAGAGCTGGATTTCATCTCAGATCAGGGCACTGCGATTATTAGCTGTATGGTATCCAGGCAGCAAACATGATGCAGGTGGTAAGAGTTACCTAGATATTTAGATTAGTATTAACTCATCAATACTTATGCACGAACAATTCGATGCAATTACATGTATACATATATGTATATGTCTTGAATTCAAGGATTTTCTTTTCCTTTGAAAAATGACTAGCTAAGCATTCAGAAACTGAGTTGTTTAAAGTTATGTGTCTGCCCTGGTGTGCTGAGAAGTATGAAGCAATGAGATTTGCAGGGCTATGTCCTTTTCCTTCCCTGGATGGCCAGGCTGTAAATGTAAGGCTTCAATCTGTGAGGCAAAATTAACCTGAAGTTTAGAAGAGAGCAAAGATCGACAATGAGAGCTGCATTTTTAATATCTCATTATTTCAAGCTGCAGAGATGTAGGGTTTTGAATCAAGGCCACTGCTGACTTCATTGCTATTGAAAAGCAATAAGGCTTTGAGTGTAAGCATCTTTTTACAAGGCATTGTAATAATGTTATCAATATTCATACTGAGAATTTATATCTAGTTTCCCAAGTTTCAAAAGCTTTAAGAGTTATTTACCTCCTGGATTCTGCTGTTAAAAACCTCTGCAAATTGCTACAGATCTTTTAAAAGTCCCAGCTTCTTCTTGGTGATTTTACATTGGCAGCAGTCAAATTCTCTGTGCTGTAAGCCTTCTGGGCGTTACATGTTAATGGCTGAAACTGAGTAGCAGTAAAAGAATGATTAATGGAAAAATCTGATGTCTTCTTATCGAAGCTGACTCAAGAGCTATGCTCATATAGCGGCAGTTACAATATTTCTCAGCTTTGCCATCACTACACAATGAAAAATGGCATCTTATATATTTCTAAGATAGATAGTTCCCTTATTATTGACTCTATTATATGAGAAAATTGTGCTTTAAATAAGGATAAATATTGACATATTTTATTATGGAAAATAAACTCACATTTGAGTCAACATGTCAACATGCCACTACTATCTTCTTTAGTGAATTATTGTTTAATCATTATTTAAATTTGGGGTTTATTTACTAGGGAAAAAAAAGGTACTCCAAAAGCAGATAGTTTAAGAAGCCGACGCAGCACAGAAGTAACAAGAACCCAAATATTTAAGAAGCATAGAAAGTTAAGAGTGACACAACTGGGAAAAATACTGTGAAGGAGTTTTAATGAGAAGGAATCACGACATGTTAATACCTCTCAAAACACATTCCATTAGCTTTGGGTTTAAAATGTTTCATGTAGGCAGTTTCAGCAATGGTGTGGGTGAGGTTCCCAGGAAGCTACACCAGACTTTAAGTCGCATCAAACCCAGGCAAGCTTTGAAGGGTCATAGCTGGGTGAGCATCATGTAGTTGTCAATGTCAATGACCAGCTGAAGTGCATGGAGCTCTGCTTGAGGATGAATGAGGAGCCGACTGAGAACGTAAAGGGAGGACAGGGACGGGTGATGTTCCAGTGAGGGTCTGCTACAGGCCACCTGACCAGGAAGACCGAGTAGATGAGGCCCTCTATAAAAAGATAGGAGCAGCCTCACATTCACAAGCCATGGTCCTCATGGGGGACTTCAACCACCCTGGTATCTGTTGGAGGGACAGCACAGTGAGGCATAAGCAATCCAGGAAGTTCCTGGAATGCGTCAATAATAACTTCCTTCTCCAAGTGATTGAAGTGCCAACAAGGAGATGTGCCTGCTGGACCTTGTTCTCACCAACAAGGAGGGGCTGGTGGGCAATGTGAAACTCAAGAGCAACCTTGACTGCAGTGACCGTGAAATGGCGGAGTTCAAGATCCTGAGGGCAGTGAGGTGGGCACACATCAAGCTTACTACCCTGGACCTTAAGAGAGCAGACTGGCCTCTTCAGGGATCTGCTTGATAGAGTACCATGGTACAAAGCCCTAGAAGGAAGAGGGGCCCAAGAAAGCTGGTTAATATTCAAGGATTCAATCTTCACCTCCTCTACGCTCAGAAGTGATGCATCCCAACAAAGAGGAAGTCAGGCAAAAAAGCCAGGAGGCCTAAATGGATAAACAAGGAGCTCCTGGACAAACTCAAACAGAAAAAGGAAGCCTAAAGAGGGTGGAAGCAAGGACAGGTAGTTTCTACACAAGAAAAGCTTCTATATGTATGTTGGTGATAAGAGGAAGACTGTGGAAAATGTGGATCCTCTCCAGAAGGAAACGAGAGACCTGGTCCCCCAGGATGCGCAGAAGGCTGAGGCAGTCAATGACTTTTTTGCCTCAACCTTCACCAGCAAGGGCTCTAGCCACACCGCTCAAGCCACAGAAGGCAAAGGCAAGGACTGGGAGAATGAGGCACTGCCCACGGTAGGAGAAGATAAAATTCAAGACCATCTAAGGAACCTGAAGGTGCACAAGTCCATGGGACATGATGAGATGCATCCATGAGTCCTGAGGGAACTGGCGGATGAAATTGCCAAGGCTGATCTCCATCATATTTGAGAAGTTGGGGCAGTCTGTCTGTCCTGGTTTGGGGTGGAGCAGAGCTAACTTTCTGTTCTCTGAGAGATGCTCTTGCTCACACTTGTTGCTCTGGCAGGCAGGGTCAGCTGACCTGGTTGTTTACCCTGTGGNTCTGGCAGGCAGGGTCAGCTGACCTGGTTGTT
>VYZM01021002.1:0-11734 GCA_013398915.1 Dromas ardeola
AGATACAGGGGACGCCCTGAAGCTCTGTGGCTGCCTCCCCCTCCCGTAGGTATGACACTGATATGCAAGAACACATAGATGAAGAAATATTAACCAAATTACAAGCCTTAGAAGCAGCAGTAATATGGATAGGGGATAGGCAAAATACGTTAAAAACACGTCTTTCTCTGTATTGTGATTGGGAGTACGACTCTTGAAGACTTTGTGTTACGTCTCTCTCCTGTAATATGTCGCTACATGGCTGGGAAATGCTTAAATACCATCTCCAAGGTGCTTTTGACATGTCGTTGCAACAAAATATTTGTCCTTTACATAATCAACTAAAAGTTCATGGAAAGTTTTAGAGCTCGGGTATAAAAGCCGAGGCTTGAGAAGCAAGAAACGATATCGCGTTTGTCACAGCCGGATTCCGCGCCCTCATCCACCACACACAACAATGTTTCCTCTGCCTTCCACTAAAAGCATTAGATATAGTCCCATAGCAAAAGGAAATACATAAATTGCAAAGAGACAAGTCTGCCTTTGAGAAAAGCTGAAGTACTTCATTCTCTGAGAAATGAAGCACTCATTGAAGACAATGTGAAGGACATGGGTTTTTTGGAAGGCAATATTAAGTCCAACAGCCTTCAGGCTGTTGAGAAGGCCTTCAGCCTTCAGTATTACTGAATTACTTTTCCATAAACTATTAAAATCTGAAGTTTGCTCAGTTTAATTTCAGCTTCATGCCCTTGTCTCTCCACAAACCAAGCATGGGGTAGGATACCAACTGAAATAGCAGAGTAACCAAGCTTCTGACATTACTTGCCAAAGTTTTCACAGCAGTTCAGTTAAAAAAAGCTGTGCATCCCAACAGCTTGAGCCAAGACCAAGTGCTCATCTCACCTTGGCAGAGTTGCCAAGTACGAAACCTGAGAGTAAAAGCCCTGTTCCCAGTTCTTCACATACTTTGATCCAGTGCATGCAATTATGCCTCCCTCTCGTGGCTGGTTGAAGCAGCTATTGTGACCTATTATTGAATTTGAAATAAAGATGGACTATACATAAAGGGGTAGAAAGCTACACTTCTGATTTTGATAACTTCCTCTTTGAGGCACTCCTTTGTTTTCCTCCAGGAGTGATACATTACATACTACTGTTTGGCTTAGAAAGCAACAACTTTTAAAGTACATAAAATTCCCAGCTTGGTTCACATTATTCCTTCTTCAGAGGTTCAGAGGCCAAATGCTTTAAAGACTGCTGCATGTTATAGTGATGAAATCCAGTCAAGGAATAGAAAAAATACTATGCAACTCATCGGAAATAAGCACGGTTCAATATTCTCTGTGAAATATAGTTGGTCAGTTCAGAGATTAAGAGTCTTGAGAAAACATTATATGAATACAGCTGATCAATAAATAAAGCAATAGCCTCAGATAAACTGACACTAGTGCTAGATATATAGGTAGACAGTTGTTGAAATTTTTATGAAAAAAAATAGTAAATAGTTCACTGCAGAAAGAGAGGAAACAGCAAATTAACAGTTTTGAGAGAACCGAACAGTAAACACAGTTGAGAAGAGAATATAGCAGATAGAGCGTTGAGTTGACTTTGCTTGCATGCTTATATTGCATTTTGAATGTCTCATATCTTAATGAAATTACTTGGTTTTAAGAATATAATTACAACCGGTCTCATAGTTAACAGATGTTTATTAGATCAATCAAAGTTTGTGTGTGTGTAATCTTTATAAAAGTCTGCTCAGAAAGCAGAATTAAGTTTGATAAGGATGCTGAATAATATATAATAATAAGAACAAAACAAGTTATTTTAGTAGGTTATATGACAGGAAACCTTTTTTTAATGAAGTGTCAAGGCCTCTGGCTATCCATAGAAGATACCAAACATAAATTAATTTAAGCCATGACACAAAAAGCAATATCCTTTGTTAAGCATTAGCACTGTATAACTGTGGAAGAAACCATGGTACAACCAGACAACCAAAAATTTCTCATATAGCGAAGACTTCATTGGCAAGTGCAAGTTAGCAGGTTTGTGGCTAGAAAGCATCTTATTCATTTGTGTGGGAACTTTTTACAGTTACTTGGCTGGGACAACGAAAAAAGTAACACATTAAGCCTTTGTAAACGGGTACGGTGCATAAGCTGAAAGTTTCTTCTTTATGTCTACTTAAAAGCCTAGAATGAAAAAAAAAATAGGGTCTCAGTAAAACAGAGAAGCTGTATTTACAAAAAAGAGGCAAAAAGTCACTTTCATGTAACACTTGTTGTTCCTAATCTCAAACTGAAAACAAAGAAAAGTAGCAGCTCCTTTGAACTGCAACATGAGCATGTATAAAATCTCATAGATTTTCAGCCAAGGCAAAAGTGTATGTAAGGCACCTTTACAATATTAGGTGCACGTGTTCTTTAGAAATATAAAGCAAACAACCTCACGGAAAGCTTATCGAGCTGTGATACAAATAGGCATTTTCAAGAGAACAAAACTTGTTACAGTGTACTCAGCAGTCTTGAAAATTAAGACATGTCAAACTGGGCACACAGTGCATTGCAAAACTCTTGGTCCAGTTTCCTATATATGACCATGAAAGTGAGCACTGAAGTATTTTTTCAGAATTCTGAGAAGAAAAATAAAACTGGTAGAATTCATCAGGACCAACTGCAAAATGCTACATTAAAGCAGAAATCAGCTGCATAATTATAGGATAAGGAACAATACCCTAGGCTGCAGCTGTTCAGGAAAAAGAAGCTATGAATGATAGCAAGACAAAAGATCAATTGAAGTCAACATTGCCATAGTGTTCTAACCAAGACAGATGCTACACTGGGAAAATAAACAGGACTGTATCTCATTAAATCCTCAGGTATAATACTGTGAATAGTTTCAAATGCTAAACTTTGAGTAAGACAAACCTGTTTGAAAAGGATCAGTACAATCATGTTTCCCAGAACTGCAACTAAAGACAAGACCGAATGAAGTAGCTTTTCTCAGAGGAGACATTGGTGGACATGCAACAGGCACATGGTGATAGTATTCAAATTTGTGAAAGGCTGCTGAAGAGAGGAAAGGGAGAAAACAGATAGTGAGTGCACCAGGACAGGTGATACAGACCTGCATGTACTGGTACACAAAAACCTTTTATCAAAATACTTCTAGCAATTGACAAGCCATTGTTCAAACTGATTTTCATAGCAGGTGACAACAGAACCATGCTGAATAGTCTTAAATAATGCAAATGGCTGGATGACAAAATGGCATAGCCCATCGGAATCATGTATCCATAAACATGTTGAAAAAAACTATACCTGTAATACCTAGCATTCCCAAATTAACTTAGCTGCACAGCCGCTAGGATGCTTTTTCACCTACCTAAAAATTCAGTAGATCAGAGCATCAGTTTGTCTTCTACAAGATCCTACAAACACTTGTAAAAATTTATAGAATTAAGATGCCAAAGTTAAGTAGCATTCTTTTCTCATTTTTGTTATTTAGATAGCCATCCCAAGGAAAATTATACATAGGAAATCAGAATTAAGAGAATCAGTCCCCTGAAGCTAACAGATGTATTTCCCTGGATTTCTGAATTTCAGACATAATCCTGAAAAAAGGAAAGGATATGACAGAATACAGCAGAAGCTTAAGAGAAAAGGTCTCTCATCAACAATATCGGTATTGTGAAAAACAATAATTATATCAGCTTCAGGGAAAAATAACCCAAGTAGCTCAGAAAATAGGCAAATATAAGAAATATATTAAATGAGCCTTACAGGGTTTGAAAATCAAGAATATAACACCAATCCAGATAGAAGTCTGCCTAGTCAGTTAAGGATAGATGTAACAGTGTAGGTCTTCTCTGTTGTTCATTTGTGTTTGTTTGGTTGTTGTTTTGGTTTTTTTTTGTAATAGGCCAACAACATTTTGAAAGTTCAGAATGTACTCTGACTACAGTCTTCATGCAGAAAGGAAAGATAATTGTTCTCTTTGCAGTCCCAAAACACAGCTTTTTATTCCAGCAGTTTACTGTGTGTTTTATTTGGCTGACAGAAGAGACGTAGACTATCGTGAAGATGAATAAATGTTAGAGTTTTGAAGAATGAGAGATGTAGTGTATCCGTGTAGCCCACAAAGGATGGCATTGCCACTGCTAGTAACAGGCCACAGGCTCATGGGCCCTGGTGGTGTCAGGCCTTGCCTGGACTCATCTGGGCCTGTCTGGAGCTATGTGTTAGTTTTTCTAGCTGTAACAGCAATTATCTAACCATCACTTGATTAACATATGCTTTTTTATTTCTAGCTTTTACTTAGCTTTATCAATTATGTCATGGTTATTGTTGTACATACAACTATAGTAATAACTGTTGGGGCAGCGCATGGGCTGGGGCTCTGTCATGGCTCCTGAGGACACACTTCTCACAGCTCATTTGCACAATTAGCCCTTTCACCAGCAGCCCAATTCAAGATCACACAGCTGCACCAAAACCTGGCCCTGAGCCCAGCCCGCAAAAGCCATGGGAGGTGGAGAGAAGAGGTCATGCTCAGGACCTTGACAATAACATAATTAATCTGTGTAGAATGAAATATATATAACCCTAGAATCAAATGCAAGGTAGAGAAGTACAAGAAAAGGAGGCACAATGGCTATGAGCAAGTCATCAATGGTCCTTTACTGCTCATTAATGGAATGCAACCATGGGAGCTGGCAAAACCGGTTTAAAGGGTAACAAAATCTCCCAAGTACCCAGAATCTATGTCAGACACTATATATAGTAAATTTGGACATAATGGGGAATTGTAAACAAAAGAAGAACAAGTAAGGTGTTAGCAAAGAGATAAAAATGACCACAAGTAGACAAAGGAGTGAGAAGGGAGAAATCATCAACCTCAATTTTCTCCTGGTCAAGGACTCCGGATGCTGATGGCTTCCTCTAACCCCATCACCAGAATGCAGCACTGACATTAGTGTCCACAGGAGCAGTGGAAGTGGGATCAGAACAGCACAGAAAGGGGTAGATACTAGAAATTTTCTTTATGCTATTTCAATGGTATACCATTTAAATGTTAAGCGTTATTATCTTTGCAACTAGATTATTAGTAATTCTTTGATTAGATCTTTAAAACTTTAGGCTAACACTAAATTCTTGGCTTTGTATGTAGGGTGTGTTCCTTTGGCCCACAGAATGCACAAACTGTAGCACAATAAACTGATGAGCTTGTTGACACAATTTGTTATAGGGAAAAAGAGGACTATATTAATGTCTGCCACAAGGTTCATATTACTATATACAGGGTTCTTCCTGAGAAATACATAACATCTGAGACTGTACAACAAGTAGCTATATTGCTTATAGTAGAGTAGATCTCTACTGGTAAACTGCCAAAACAGTCTAATTTTGACTAAATATCATTCCCATTTCAGTCACATTTTACTGAGTGAGGAATTTTCCTTCTTTGGTACCTACAATAGTTGCTTCTCAGAGAAAATACCAGAAGGAGGTTCTTAAAAACCTGGATGAAAATATGACAATACTTGGCCACATCTCTTCTTCAGAATAAGTTTGGAGACAGGGGTTTCACAGTTAGACTGAAGGTTGCAATGAGATACACTAAGTCTTTTACTTCTTGTGATAGGATCCGGTAACTGAGAAGTATCAAAATCTCACTTACAATACTCTGTCATACTTCACAGTTTTTTGTAGGTAAGGCACTGAAAGCCTTAAGTAAAGTCATGATTCCAAATGGAATCCAACTCTCCAAATATCAATTATATTGATAACTCTTCTTTGAAAATCTACCCGAACAATTTGTTCTTATGCAGCTTTGAAAACCAAAAATTACAAAAACTCTGCATAAGGTGCCTGAAGCTTTCCTTCTGGAAAAATGCAGACTCATAAAGCATTCCTCTTTTTTTTTTTTTTTTTTTTTGTTAAAAAAAAAAACTTACATGGTCTAATCGATTCTGTCTCATTCAAACATGAAAAATGTGTGAGTAGAACACATCTCTCAGCTGTTACAATAAAGAATAGTTAATCAGAACTTAATATGTTGCCATTAGCAAAGAGATAGAAAAAGACAGTGTAAATATTTGTTCAGTAAATCACTGCACTTGACATAATGAGGCATTCAAAATGTTGCAGCAGAGATAATTGTGCAAAAGCTGTTATTTGTTTAATGTTTTGTCTAGTCTACACTCCCCCTCCCACAAAAGTGACTGTTCCTTTATTTCCTGGTATTGTTAAGAGAATGTTGTAAAGTACCTCAAGGCAAATTCTTAAGATGTCTCATTTATGAGTTTGTTCACTGAAATGTAGTATTTCTGCCTTAATTACTACAGTAATCACAAGCGCTTGCAATAGGAAAACAAAGTATTTCCTGAAAGTCATGCTTGATACAATGCAAATCAGAAATGGAGTACATTATGTGATCAGAATAATATTTATATTTGTAGCAAATTATTTTCTTTCTGTGAGAGACTGCTTTGGCTGTTTCTCTCTATGCATGTAACTAAGTTGTTCCCTTTCATCATCATTCTTGCAGTATAAGACTATAAAAAAATCTATCCATTCACACAATTTTTCCTACATAGCAAGTAAAATCATTCTATGCAAAACCGAAGTTTGTATATAGTAAGTAAAGAAGTGAAGAATAAATTCACTTGATGCAAAATTATAAGGAGCTTGTGGAGACTGATACAAAAGCTGATTCTTGAAGAAAACCATAATATTTTCACCCTATACGGAGATTATGGATTGCAGTTTGCTTTTATTACATTTTACTGGCACTAAAAATTGCAAGAGTTTTTAAATATAGTAAAAATTCAACGCACTTGCCATTGACAAACACCCTCCCATAAATCGCGTCCCTTTTGTCCAAGCAAATTATTGAGGCTAAAAAACCTCCACAAAACCCACAATTTATCAAATAGGGCAGAATCTTTTTCTAATTTCAGCTCTTCAAAGTTCTTCCTTTCAAGAATAATGTTGTTTGCAATTTACTTCCACTGAGAGACAGTCTCTGGCATGTCACATTTCTCCAAGAAAGGGAATAGAATCAGTCATGCAGGTTGAAAGGGACCTCTAGAAGTCATGTCGTCCAAGCCATTGTTAAAAGCAGATCCAGTTAGAGTAGGTGGCTCAGGGCCATGTTCAGTTGAGTTCTGAAAATCCCACAACCTCCTGAGGCAACTTTTCCAGCGTTTGAACATCCTCACAGTAAAAAGTGTTTTCCTTACATCAAGCAGGCATTTCCCACATTGCAACCAGTGTTTGTGGCTTCTCAGCCTTCTACTGTGCACCTCCACAAAGAGTCTGACCCCGTCTTCAACATGTCCTCACCACAGGCAGTTATAGTCAGACGTCAGATTTCCTCTCTGCCTTCTCTTCTTGAACCTGGACAAGCCCATTTATCTGTCTCTACTTTCATGTCATGTGCTCCACTCCCCTAACTCCCACTCCCCCTGCTTGTGGCCAGCAGGTGGAGGGAGGTCATCTTCCCTCTCTACTCTGCCCTGGTGAGGCCGCATCTGGAGTACTGCGTCCAGTTCTGGGCTCCCCGGTTCAAGAGGGACAGGGAATTGCTGGAAAGGGTACAGCAAAAGGCTACCAAGATGATTAGGCGATTGGAACACCTCTCTTATGAGGAAAGGCTGAGGGAATTGGGTCTCTTCAGTCTGGAAAAAAGAAGACTGAGGGGGGATCTTATCAATGCTTATAAATACTTAAAGGGTGGGTGTCAGGAGGATGGGGCCAGGCTCTTTTCAGTGGTGCCCAGTGACAGGACAAGAGCTAATGGGCACAAACGTGAGCATAGGAAGTTCCACCTAAACATGAGGAGGAACTTCTTTACTCTGAGGGTGGCAGAGCACTGGAACAGGCTGCCCAGAGAGGTGGTGGAATCTCCGTCTCTGGAGACATTCAAAACCCGTCTGGACGCGTTCCTGTGCAACCTGCTCTAGGTGAACCTGCTTTGGCAGGGGGGTTGGACTAGATGGTCTCCAGAGGTCCCTTCCAACCCCTACCATTCTGTGATTCTGTGTAACCATCTTGGTGGCCCTCTGTTTGACACACTCCAGAACATCACTGTTTTTTCTTGTACTGGGAAGCCCAAAACCAAACGCAACACCCCAGATGTGGTGTCACAGGTGACAAAGATGCTGAACTCCTCATGACCATCCTTTGCAGATTGCTATGTGAGCAGGGCTTGAAAAAGAGTGGGGCCAGAGTCTGCCTGTGCAGAGGGGTGGCAGAGATGCAGGCAGCAGAATTACCCAAACCTCAGCCATTCAGCATAGAGGGTTGCCAAGGATAAGATGCCAAGACATGAGGCAATTTGTAGTGAACTCCTAGGAGGAACATCAGGATGAAAGATACCTATCCTATGTTTGTGCACTTCACTAAAACTAGGCATTGCCTGCCTTCACCTTCTTTTCCTCCTGTCTCACAATCCTCCTTCACTACACTCCCACCCTATAAATTCTGTATTCATGCAAAAAGTAAGTATCACTTAGGTCTAGAGTCCAAAACTTCACCTGTGTTTCTGCAGCATTTATTGGCTCTAAATTTTTTGCTCAAAATTTTTAAAAAGGTCAAAGGGAGAAGTAAAGCTTTAGTCAAATGAAAAACATATAACAAGGTAACGGCACTACTTGAACGACGACTGCCCAAGTTCAAATTACTTGATTTACCTGTGACCTCTAGAATGGAAGAAGGTTCAGAAGAGATTGGGAAGGGCGATGTGCCCATGATGGTCAGGCAATAATGCAGGCTGTGACTGACCATAGCTGTTGCAAAGAAGATAACTATATCTCAACACAAAGGAGACCAGAGGGTGGCCTTTGTTTTAGATAAACAGCTATCAACAGCTGAGTGGGTCAACTAGTGGTGTAAGTGTTTCTCCCCGAGTTCGTTAAAAGAGTGTGAATGTCTCCCTGTTTTAGCCAGACCAGTATGGGAGGAGTGAATGCATGGCCCAGGCCAGCATAGAGTATAAAAACTAGACAAATAGTAAAAGATTTTTGAAGAGCGCAACAGGCTTGAGCTGGCTTCAACCCACATATTCCTTCCTGGAAACTGGAGGTGGCCAGCATTGTGACAGTGAACATATTATAGAGACTGGTAATGGGAATCACATTGGTATTGGCATTGAACTGTCTGTTCCAATTGCTCTATTTTTCTAAGTGTAGCTTACATATGTATTGTGTTTTCACTATATTTTGTATCAGTCTGCTAAATCAGGAATCCAAAATTTGATAATTAAATTTGGAAATTTGGTATTAAATATTACACCCTCCATGCATGGAATATCTAAAAGAAGCCAGTCAGAGAGTATTGGACTCTGACATGCCTTTCACTTGAACCCACAAGTAACTGCTAAGTGCAGTGTTGTACCACTCTAATGGCAGGTGATTTGCAGGAAGAAGAAACTGTGTAAATTATGAAGTTCAGCTAGGTCACAAACAGATTGGTTGTCCATGACTTTTCTTGCTTCAGGTTTTGACTTGCATGATCTTCAGCTAAGGATTTAATTGTAAAGGCAGTTACTTAGGTCTGGGTTTGGAAACTTCTACCAGGGAGCAACAAGAGTGATGAGTGCATGAGTCCTCTTTCAAAGGACTTATGGATGTTTGTTAACACATTCTGTAGCTCCATACTATGTCACAAACTAAGGCCACCACAGAAGACATAGAGACAACTATCCTTCACTCAACATAAAGGTATCCATCTTCCGAATGAGACCTTTCTTGGCACAGTCAAGTACATTATAGCTGGCGTTATTATCCTTGGCATTTCTCACAATAAAAGTCCACCAACAGATTAAACTGTAACACACAGTTTTTAGATATAATCAGTGACAGAATATTTAATTCTTACCTAAGAGGGCAGAAAATCAGCTAATAGCAGTAACAGCATCACTGCAAAGGGTGATGAATGAAGCCTCTGCTTGGATCTTTCAATCAGATTTGTACACAGTTTATAATTTCAGTTCTGGAAAATATTTTTATTAAGACAGATCCTTAATACTGCACAAAGTCCCACTGAAATAGATGAGGCTCAGCCCTGCAATCCATGCAGAGTTCAAGTTTTCTCCTGGTGCCATAAGGAACAAAAGCACAGTCAAACAAGGTTGAGAAATTGCACCACTACTGTTAGTAAATACAAAAGGTATTGTCAGTCCCTTTTTATATATAGACAACAAACCTTTCATATTCACAGCTCTTTTTAACCAATTTTTTTTCTTTTTATTTAAAGGGAAATGGGGAGAGAGGGAGATGTTCTCCTGTTAGCAGCTACAAGTCAAACTCGGCTTGAAAAACCATGCCTGTTTTTTAACTCAAGAGAAAAAAAATTCAGTTCAGAAGAGAGGAATAACAACAGATCATACAAACTGATATTAGGGATCAAGCAATACAAGACAAGAGATTAAAAAAAAAAAAAAACAACACAAAGAACCTACAAAAGGCTAAGTTTAATAATGAACTGCTGTGACAGAACAAGGAGGTGGAGCTTTGTAATTGATCTGCCATGATCTAGTCCTCAGAGCCAACACACCACGTAATCATGAGAGAGTTCATGGAACTAGGCTCAGCTCTTACAAGAAATTGGAAGAACAACCTTTTTAAAAACATACATCTCCAGTCTTATCAGACAGAAAAAATAAATGGAATTGAATTCACCCTACTGTGACCTCATATGCTACATCCTGTCTTTTATCCCCAGAGACCAACCTAAATACTAGGCCATGCGCAGCAGAGTATAGCATTATGGAATAGGAAAAAAGGGAGAAATCTCCTTTTTGCTAAGCCACAGACTTTTAGTGAAATATAATATTGTAAGCTATAAAGCATATTGTTTCTGGTCTGTTCTTTAAGAAACAGATAAAAAAAAAAAACACCTGGGTTGTTTTTTTTTAGCTAAAAATAACTTAATACTTTGAAGTTACTCAAATACAGAGTGGGTACATAGTTAATAAAAATGTCTTTACAGTTTTTCCTGCAAATAAGTAATTTTTAATATTAGTTTATATTATTCAGTAGTCTATCTAAAGAAATACATGCAACAATACTGTCTCTAAGCGTTAGGCAGTCTAAGCACACATGTTCTTTCTTTCAAGGCATGTTTTATTGAAGCTGAACAGCCTTGTTTTTCAGTTGCAAAAGTCACTTCTACTCAAGTGAAATCAATGAAGTATCACAACTTACTCTAGTTAAGGAATTCACTTCATAGCTTATTTATAATAAGTGATTTTTTTTTTATTAGATTTTATAGTTACAATAATTATGCAGTAACAGTAGCAATTAGTAAGTAGGACTGATAGTCAACCATCACTAAACAATGACTAAATTAAACAAACAAAAACAAAGGCCAATGAGTAGCTACTCTCGTCTTTCATGTACATAACATAGCCATCAAAAATACATTCACATCAGTAAATTTTACATATTTTTATATATATATCTCCCTCAGAAGATTTATATTTTTACTTATATATATATAAAGCATACAGATATCCTATTTAAGAATAATTGTTGAATCATGTTTTATCTGTACAAATAAGTAATTCTATAGATTAATGGAACACAGTAGGAAAAAAAATACAAAAAACTATCTAATAACATAGTCAGTTAGATGCTGGTTGGCGGACTGCTACCATGGATTTCTGGAGGACAGATTTTGGCCTGTTTAGGAGCCTGGTTAACAGAGTCCCTTGAAAGGCGGTCCTGAAGGACAAAGGAGTCCAGGAA
>VYZM01021002.1:12955-25159 GCA_013398915.1 Dromas ardeola
ACCTTTTTAAAAACATACATCTCCAGTCTTATCAGACAGAAAAAATAAATGGAATTGAATTCACCCTACTGTGACCTCATATGCTACATCCTGTCTTTTATCCCCAGAGACCAACCTAAATACTAGGCCATGCGCAGCAGAGTATAGCATTATGGAATAGGAAAAAAGGGAGAAATCTCCTTTTT
Source organism: Dromas ardeola (assembly GCA_013398915.1). Taxonomy (NCBI): domain Eukaryota; kingdom Metazoa; phylum Chordata; class Aves; order Charadriiformes; family Dromadidae; genus Dromas; species Dromas ardeola. The sequence continues at coordinate 13,141 of VYZM01021002.1, forward strand.
GCTAAGCCACAGACTTTTAGTGAAATATAATATTGTAAGCTATAAAGCATATTGTTTCTGGTCTGTTCTTTAAGAAACAGATAAAAAAAAAAAACACCTGGGTTGTTTTTTTTTAGCTAAAAATAACTTAATACTTTGAAGTTACTCAAATACAGAGTGGGTACATAGTTAATAAAACTGTCTTTACAGTTTTTCCTGCAAATAAGTAATTTTTAATATTAGTTTATATTATTCAGTAGTCTATCTAAAGAAATACATGCAACAATACTGTCTCTAAGCGTTAGGCAGTCTAAGCACACATGTTCTTTCTTTCAAGGCATGTTTTATTGAAGCTGAACAGCCTTGTTTTTCAGTTGCAAAAGTCACTTCTACTCAAGTGAAATCAATGAAGTATCACAACTTACTCTAGTTAAGGAATTCACTTCATAGCTTATTTATAATAAGTGATTTTTTTTTTATTAGATTTTATAGTTACAATAATTATGCAGTAACAGTAGCAATTAGTAAGTAGGACTGATAGTCAACCATCACTAAACAATGACTAAATTAAACAAACAAAAACAAAGGCCAATGAGTAGCTACTCTCGTCTTTCATGTACATAACATAGCCATCAAAAATACATTCACATCAGTAAATTTTACATATTTTTATATATATATCTCCCTCAGAAGATTTATATTTTTACTTATATATATATAAAGCATACAGATATCCTATTTAAGAATAATTGTTGAATCATGTTTTATCTGTACAAATAAGTAATTCTATAGATTAATGGAACACAGTAGGAAAAAAAATACAAAAAACTATCTAATAACATAGTCAGTTAGATGCTGGTTGGCGGACTGCTACCATGGATTTCTGGAGGACAGATTTTGGCCTGTTTAGGAGCCTGGTTAACAGAGTCCCTTGAAAGGCGGTCCTGAAGGACAAAGGAGTCCAGGAAGGCTGGACATTCTTCAAGAAGGAAATCTTAAAGGTGCAGGAGCAGGCTGTCCCCGTGTGTCAGGAGATAAGCCAGTGGGGAAGAAGACTAGCCTGGCTGAACAGAGAGCTTTGGCTGGAATTCAGGAAAAGAAAGAGAGTTTTTGACTTTTGGAAGAAGGGACAGGCAACTCAGGACGACTTCGAGGAGGCTGTGAGGTTACGAAAGGAGAAAATTAGAAGAGCCAAAGCCTGACTAGAACTTAATTGGGGTACTGCTGTAAAAGACAGTNNNNTGTGGAGGGAAACAGTGAAAAAGGATAAGGAAAAGGCTGAGGTACTGAATGCCTTCTTTGCCTCAATCTTTCATAGTATGACCAGTTGTTGTCTGGGTTCCCAGCCCCCTGAGCTGTAAGACAGGGACAGGGAGAAGAATGGAGCCCCCATAATCCAAGGGAAATGGTTAGTGAACACTTAGACACACAAGTCTATGGGGCCGGATGGGATCCACCCAAGGGTACTGAGGGAGCTGGTGGAAGTGCTCACCAAGACACTTTCCATCATTTATCAGCAGTTCTATCTAACTGGGGAGGTCCCAGTTGTCTGGAAGTTAGCAAATATGGCATCCACCTAGAAGAAGGCCCAGAAGGAGGATCCAGGGAACTACAGGCCTGTCAGTCTGACCTCGGTGCCAGGGAAGGTTGTGGAGCAGATCATATGGGGCATGTACAGGACAACCAGGTAATCAGGTCAGTCAGCATGGGTTTATGAAAGGCAGGTTCTGCTTGACTAACCTGATCTCCTTTTATTACAAGGTGACGCACTTAGTGGACGATGGAAAGGCTGTGGATGTTGTTTGCCTAGACTTAGGTAAAGCCTTTGACACCGCTCCCCACAGCATTCTCTTGGAGAAACTGGCTGCTCGTAGCTTGGATGGGCATAATCTTCACTGGGTAAAAAACTGGTTGGATGGCTGGGCCCAAAGAGTTGTGGTACAGGGAGTTAAATCCCATGGGCAGATGGTCATAAGTGGTGTTTCCCAGGGCTCAGTATTGGGAGCAGTTCTGTTTAATATCTTTATCAATGATCTGGACGAGGGGACTAAGTGCACTCTCAGTAAGTTTGCAGATGACACCAAGTTGGGTGGGAGCATTGATCTGCTTGAGGGTAGGAAGGCTGTACAGAGAGATCTGGACAGTCTGGATCAATGGGCTGAGGACAATTGTATCAGGCTCAACAAGGCTAAGTTGCAAGGGAAGCAGTCATCCCCCTGTACTCGACACTGGTGAGGTCACACCTCAAATACTGCATTCAGTTTTGGACCCCTCACTACAAGAAAGACACTGAGGTGCTGAAGCATGTCCAAAGAAGAGCAACAAAGCTGGTGAAGGTCTAGAGAACAAGTCTTATGAAGAGTACCATGCGATAGGACAAGAGCCAGTGGCCTCAAGTTGCACTTGGGGAAGGTTTAGATTGGATATTGGGAAAAATTTCTTCAGTGAAAGAGTTGTCAAGCATTGGAAGAGGCTGCCCAGGGAAGTGGTTGAGTCACCATCCCTGGAGGTATTTAAAAATGTATAGATGTGGCACTTAGAGACATGGTTTAGTGGTGGATTTGGCAGTGCTAGGTTAATGGTTGGACTCAATGATCTTAAAGGTCTTTTCCAACCTAAATAATTCTATGATTCTATGTAGATTGACCAGGTCTCTGTAATTTAACAGACTTCTTAAAACCAAGTGTTTTCATGCAAGTTTTATCTTCACTTAAAGTATCAAAAAAGATGTTTTTTTCTTTCTACTCAACACCTTGAATACAGCATACTTTTCATACCAAGGGCTATATCTAGACTGACTCAACTCATAGACGAAGTTAAGTGTATCCTGGCTGAGTTGCTATGAGTTGTGTATGCACACCAACCTCAAACTCATTTTTCAGCTACACTAATCATGAAGATTTGGCTGCACCAAGATGCATTGCACACAAAGACTGAAGCAATTTGGAACTAAGACTTTGTGCCCCTATTCATTCAAGCCGTTGTTGTTTCTATTCTGAAAAAGAATCATGACTTCTGCAAAGCTCTTAATTAGCAGTAATTCATAATTTGGAGGCTATATCCACTAGATTATTTGCTATTGATTTATACTTGTGACAAGTGAACACTAATTGAATTGCAAGAGCTTTATAACCTCTCACCAAAAAAATGTCATTTTTGAAAAATAGCTAGATTTATTGAATTCTATTTCAGGAACTAAACTTATCCTAAACATTGTACCAAAGACCCATGAGGCAGAGTAGCTATCAAAGTCTTATTTCTAACTGTGGGAGGATTCCCTTGGTTCAGGAACTGAGGAAAACAGCCACAAGGCAACCCACTAATGAGCATCTGAAAATCTGGCTAGAAGGAGAGCTGGTGAGACTCTAACATGGCTGGGGGTGAAAAAGGTACTGTGGGACTCCAGAGCTTTTGCACAGCATATCGGTACACAAAGCATGCATTACAGAGCAGAAAATCCTGGGAACTAGTTATGTCACAGGCAGCAGAGTAGCCTTGGATTAGAAAATGTAAAAGTTAACTTAAAGCTGCCTTAACTATTTGCCTTCAGCTTCAGGGATGTCTTTCTACGTGAGAGCAGCAGCAAGTCATTTAACAGCACAGCAAAATAGTATCTGTTGAAAAACAACCTTTGCATGTTATAGAAAGCCTTCTCTTGGCAACAGAATGGTTGAACTGAGCTGCCATCATCACTAAGTGCAAAAAGAAAAATGTTTTTGTTGTAGTCTATGAAAATGAAGTTCCTCATAAAATTTTGAAATTAAATTAGTTAAATTTGTGTTTGTGACAACAAGCAAAACAAACAATAGTAATATTTTAAGGAGAGGTATTAAGGAGCAATAGATACTGTTTGTCAACAGTTTATCTTGCAAAACTATTGGATTAGAAATTTATAGAATAATTGTATTGGTTTCACTTATAATGTTGTTCCTGTCTGTCCCAGAGGTCCTCTTTCTATACAAGATACATAAACTGTTTCTCATAATGGTATTCCCCCCAAAAAAAACTGGTTTTTTCCCCCTAATCTAGGTTGTGCTCTCAAAACTACTTCAGAAGAAGAGAAATCCTGTAGTAGGTTCATGATATGAAGAAAGACGATCCATGGAAAAGAGAGAAAACTTCATGTCTTTTCAGAGTTTTCTGTATTCCAATGAGTTTCAACTCACTCTCTTATCTGGTGACAAGGTAGAGTGGGGTCCTTCTCTGACTTGCCCTGCCTAGTTCACTCTAAGGGATTACTTGTGCCTTTTGTTACTTTGTCCTTTGATGTCTATCAGACACTTCTAAAGTAGCCAATCTTGGTAATCATTTATACTGTTCTTTCCATTCCTTTCATGAACTAAAACATAATAAAGAACATATAAGAAAGTATTAAGTTACAATGTATACTATACACTTAGCTAAAAACAACTTAGTGAGAATTTGCCTTAACACTTATAAGATGACACCAATACATGTTACTACTAAAAAAAAATTTAAAAAAAATAGTCTTCTGGGTATTATAAATTTATAGATTGCAATACTAAGTTTAACAGGGAGCACAGAAAAGAAAAAGCAAATCTCAAGAAACTTTAAACTCAGAAAATGCTATTGAACATAGTATAAAACAACATTTTTACCATAAAATAATTTCATTATTATAAATACATTTGAAACAGAACTTAAACCCTCATTTCCACATAATATGACTGAAAATAAATGTTCTACACAGAAACTGCAATACATCTATTCTGCCTCATTTTGATGGCAGACAAGAATTTAAAATTTCCTCCCCACCCCTCATTGTCCACGTTAGCGTCAGACTGCATGGAGAAGTATAAAAAAGCAGAAGGGTGTGGATTTGATAAATTTCTCCATCATTTATCCATATATCACACTGTTCCCCTGCAGACTTTCCAGACAAACACATGCTCAAGGACAGAACCACTTAGAATCTTCCTTGCAGCACTGAAATGCTACACTTTGTGAATAGTCTAAATACCTTGACAAAGAATAAGGAGAATTTCTTCTCTCAGGCCTAAGGAGCGTGCTGGATTAATTACAGTGAAGACAAAGAAGGCAACGGTAAATTGACGAAAAGGTCTTAGACTATAACAGAAGACGTCAGTGGGAAAAAGAAGAGAGTGCTGAGAGCTGTATTGGACTGGCTGTACAAACAACCTGAGTATTAAAACGTCCAGGGGAACAAAGGAAATATTTATTTAATGCAACCATACTTAAGGAGCATAAAAAGTATAGAATAAGGACTATCATTGAACAATTGCATGAGAAATTTTAGGGAAAGCTTGTATGGAACAGGGGAGAAGGAAAATGTGTCATGAAAGTGTTCAAATTAGCCTATGTCAGTGAAGAAAAAATGGAGAAGACGTTGGAGGAGATAGAATGAAATATCCAAAGTCTGGAAATTACAGAGACAAGTAGAATGAGCGTGGGATAAGAACTACAGTTGAAGAGAGACAGCATGGAAACCATTTGGAAAAAGAGCACACCAAGGTAAAATGGGAGGAAGCTTACATTCATCAGCACACCTTCTCTTTCTCATACTTGAAGTAAAAAAAACCCAAATTAATTCTTTCAAAAACCTCTGTATCTTTATTAACTCAAATAGCAGCAGTCTGCAGTTACTCCTCGGGCTCAGTAGTAGGGTTCCACATGGTGGAGTTTTTGGACAAAACAGAGGGAGGGGCATCAGGAGGAAGAGCAAACTGGAAACTACCACCTTTTTAACAACTGCATTAAAAATTACAGAATTAGGATTCTAGCCTTAGTTCAGAACTTTTAAAATGAAAGCTGTATTTATAACCATAAATACAGAATTTACCTTCATCTTTGTCATGGTTTTCTTCTCTGTGAAAGGCATACAGAAAGAAAGGCCATTCACCTTGGCTGTCAGGTCCTTAGACTAAATCATTCAATCTTTTCCTTTTTGCTTCTGTTTCAAGGAATATGCCCTAGCTACTTCCCAACTTTCTGATTTACTGTCACAGTTAGTTTGGACGTAAGTGTCTGAGTTCACCTGTACTATTTTCCCCTTCCAACAGCTCCTGGTAGCTCTCAAAGCTCTCATTAAACTTAATGCTTAGTCAGCTGTTCACTATCTTCTGATGACTCTTCTCTACATTCATTCCCTTCACCCAGCACGGTGGCAAAATACGGCACAAGTGCAGCTGAAGTACAAATTGCTGATAGAAGCAGCTCCCTTCCTGAACATCTTAATTGTGAACATATGGTTTAACATTACTTGCTTGCTACCAAAGTGGCTGCAGATAAAAATTATTACAGCTTATTTAGCCTATATTTAAATTGCTGCAACAGAGAATGAACAGAAGGTAAGTCTGGATTTCTCTTAGTAACAATAACAGAAGTTCCAGCTGCTTATACTTTAACAGCCAAAGAAACTGTTGTCACAATTTAATAGGATATTCCACATAACAGAGGAAATGTTCAACTAGTAGTACTTTTTGTAACTTCTAATTGAGTTAGAATATATTGTTTGCAAGAAAGCCAGTGACAGTTTAAAGAATATGTCAACTTATTAATGTCCTTTCAGGTTTTAATTAGCATCTATGGCTGCATGCTCTGTGTGAACTAGAATTTCTGATCGTGGTGTGAAAAATAGTCTTCCTAACTGAAAAGCTGAATAGGACCATGCAGAGGCTATCTGTATTAAAACGATCTTTACAACCGGAACAGCGGGGCTTCCTCCAAAAGAATCATTGCCTTTTAGCAATGTTTAATCTCAAAAATCTGTTAGGGGGATAACTGGGTGAAATATAATGCTTGTGATATACTGTGAAAACAGGTTAATGATCTAATGATTTTTCCCAGCTATAAAATCTATTTCCTCTGACGATAACTCAGTGTGGCATAAAGAGCACCCCAGACTGTGCAGTGTGATTCTCACAGTCATTAATATTCTGTGGATCAATGGAATGATTCAAAAAAGATCACAATAATGTCTTAAACATTCACAAGCACTGGCCTGGAGACAAACATTGGCCCTGAAGGGGAAGGGTGATATTGTAAGACGCTTTGGAGAGATGATAGCCTACGGGGCATGCAGGATGGAGGCAGTGACTTCATACAGACCTGGTGTGAGGCACTCAGAGCAGGCTAATGGCAGTGTAAGCCCTCCACCAGCATCTGCTAATTCCTAGAACAGAGACCAGAAAAGATCTTCCCTAAACTTTATCGATCCCAAGGAATTATCATGTTGGAGGAATTATCATTCCTAATGGCCAAGGCTAGGCTAGTTAATGACCCTCCTATGTTTGCCACCCACAGATTTGCAGACTGATGAGTAGTCAATTACTTGTTTTCAGGAAGATTTTTTCCTTTCTTTTAAAATTAAATCAATATTACTAAAAGGAATATAATGAATATATCTACATTTTATAGAGAGATATATAAACATCATTATAATTGTTCTGCTCTATAAATCTCCCCCTTTTAGTACCTGTTCCTTCTACTGTTATATTGAATTTGAAGTCTGCAAATTTCTGTATCTTCCTCATATTTCAGAGATCTACCAGTGTATATAATAACTAAACCTCTCTGAGCTCATGGTCTCAGGAGATAATCATTTCCATTTAACAGGAAATGCCTAGTGCACAGACACAGAACTGAAGCAGGACAGAGAACCAGGTCAACCTTGGAAGCACAGAAGGAGCACTTGCTCCACTCCTCAGGATCTTGCTCCTCTTAAGTAGGAAGTTTTGGCCCAGATTCCAGTATGTGGATCCATGGCTCCACTTTTGGACTTTCTACAAGACATTTGTAGCAGCTGAAAGCAGCTCCTGCCACCAGACATCTGGGAAATAAACATGAGAGGTAAAGAAAGGGGAAAAAAATTGAAATGAGTGTTCAAGCACCTGTCCTGGAAGAACCTGTGGGTCTGTCCTAGCTTTTTTTTTTTTTGTTAAGATATTTATGCTAATCATTGCACTGACTGCACTTTCCTGATCCAAAACAGTCTATTTCTCAAGTAACCAACCAACAGAACCACATTAAAGAACATGGAAGAACAGTCAGGTGATAGGCTTGAGTATATTCAGCAGCTGTATTTCCAGGATTAGCCTCAATACAAAACCTACAATCTTGATTCAGCCCACACATCTGATTTCAGTGACTCCTGCTGAGATGACTAACTACTTTGGTCCTATATTTTCAGTCTAATGGTGACTTAAGCAGAGGATCATTACGTGGATGAGTACAGATTTGCACAGAAAAGTGAGAAATATAACACAATCAAGCAATCACACTTCTCATTTCTGAGAAGATGGAGGAAAAACTTAAAGGTGGTTGCTAACCACACTCAGAAAAAACAATTAAGCAGATAAGATATTTGGAAGGAAATGAAAAAAAATGAATGAATGAAATAAATGGAATAGGAATGAATGAAATGAAAGCCAAGGGGTTCCCAGCTGAAATATTTAAAATGTGTTTATTTTTGGGGGAGGAAAAATAAAAATAAATTAAAAAAAAGAGATACTTGCCTACTAAAGATATCCGTGAATAGTTTAAGGAAGAAGTCATGGGTCATTTTCAGGAACCTGTCACTTATGATTCACTCTTCTACTGAAACTATTTTGTCTCAAATTCTGCAGATGGTAATAAGCTCCTAGCTACTGTATGAGTAGCCATGTAAAGGAAACAGAATTCACAAGGCTAAGAAGGCAGAGTTAAAAGGGGCACTTTACAGAGAGATTGTTTAATTCAACTGTCAACATTATCATACCATCAGCTAAAAAGTCTCTAACAAATTAAACTGAATGGATTCCAAATTCATCCTATCTTTCCTCTTTCCTTCCACCTTCATCCTCAAAGAACGTTTTAACTCACACACTTCTTCAGATAAAAGAAAAACAGAAGAAACTTTACAGAGCTTTATTGACTCACAAAGACTATGAAAGTGAAAGGCACCTCAAAAATTACTTTTAGGATTTTATTTTTTTTTTTTAAAGCAGAGACTGTATGTATTGAAAAAAAATTTGTGAGCAATAAATAAAATAAACCTCTTCTCATTTCTCATTCTCTATTCCTACAATGTCTGTTAGATTTTCATTTTGACTGAAAATTCTTCCACTTTTCCCTCTATCAGCATTTGGGTTTTGGTGCTTAGCCTTCCTGTATTTTACTGTTTTGTTGGTGTGTCAAATCTGTGAAATCTCAGTGATTTCAGATTATATAAAAGAAAGTCATCTCTCTCTGATTCTCACACTGAAATTATGTGAAAGTTTCCTAGTTTTATGGAAGAAATGTCTATATATACAACAGCAAAATATTTGCTATAATGTACTTGGAATTTTATTATAGACAAGAAAATTCTAATGAGAAAACCTCCTTCTAACAGAAAAGAAATTAACTTTCCTGAATCCATGTCATTTTCGGGTTACAAAGGAAAAGAGTCAAGGCTTTTCATTTGAAGTGTCCATTTGTTTCATGTTAAGGTGTTACTGATGTCTTACTAATGGAGTTTTTAACTGCATAAGCATTAGTCAAAACCATCTTGAAAGTATTCCTGTTGTCAAAATTCTAACTTACTATCTCAGAAAAGAATCTTAAGGATCTTTAATGGCTGTTGTTAGGCTTACTGTGCTGCAAAATATCATGAAGAGTTTCATTTCAGCTGCTGGCACATATATATGTATTTGCACCTCAAAAATGCTGTTCTACTTGCCTGACATTTGAATTGCTTTGCCAGTCAGTGGGAAAACAAATTCACACTTGCAAATTAAAAAAAAAAAAAAGGTCAGCTTGTATTATTATGTTTCTCCAAGGGACAAACCATGGATATGTTACAACAATAAAATCATGTTTCATTTATCATACCTAACCACTTCTCAAACCACCAAAGCAATGTTCTTAATAGACTGTATACAAAACATTGAAGTCCCCTTATACCATGTTAGAACACTATATTAAAATTAAATGTTTATTGTTATCAGGAAATTCTTATTATTAGTAGTTTATTTAGTTTATTATTAGTTTATTTATTAAATATTAGTTTCTAAAAATAAATGTGATAAGTTACTCTATGATGCATGTGATAGGTAAACCTTGAAAGCTGGTAGTCTTTCTCCCAGCAGATTAGATTTTTAGACTCTTACATTGTATTGATCATCTTCATTCCATCTTTCATCAAAAGTATTATAACAACCTCTGATCTCTCAGGAAAATAGTGTGATTCCTGTATTTTCAGACACTTGCACGTTGTATCTTAATGGCAAGACAACATACGCAATGCAACTGTGGAGGACTACAAAGTTTAAAGAAGCCTGACTGTTTTGGTTTTGGTTGGTTTTTTTCATTTTTTGTTGGGTTGGGTTTGGTTGTTTTTTTATTTATTTTTTTTTAATTCTTTTGACAGGATGCCAAATTTCTCAGATTTACCTCATTCCATGGAATTTGGTTTTAATGTTTTATTGAGACTATTGTTTTCACCAAGAGCTTTAGAAAGTTATTTTTCCTCATTCTAATGTTAATTTATGATTACTCTTCAGTGCTGAAACACTATACACTTCAGTAAGAAAAATGAGCATTAGAACTTTTTGTGAAGATGCAACATGTGCAAAAAAATAATAAAATATATATTAACTTTTTTAGTGTCCAGTTTCTGGTGCCTGTTACACAATAGTATTAAAATAAAGACATTTCTCTGAAATTATTTATTTAGACAAATAGAAAAGAAATCAGACACTCATCCAAAACACTATTATGAAATTAACTAAAAAACCTGCTATGTTTCTATGGAGTCTTGGCAAATAGAACACTGAAAAAGTTGAGAAGGTTATCATCACTTAGTATCAGTAGTGTGTATGAAACAAACACACGTATGGAAATAATGAGAGATCAAACCATATATGGGAAATCTGAAGTCTTAACATTTAATGCACTGTTTAAACCCACTGAAAAGTTACAGCAATGAAGATGGGATAAGATGATGTCTGGAACAAAGTGGGAACTGAAAATATATGCCCCTATCTTGTTTGAAAAATTGAAGAAAACTGTGGCTCCACAGGAGCTACCTTGGATGGAGACACAGTTTTATCTACTGTGTAAATTTTTGGTTCATACCCATGGAAAATAAAGAAGTGATTTAGCTACAAATGGTTTCTGTGACCAGCAAAATGGATTCCTGTGCCATTTTATGACTGCTTGAGTCATCAGTTCTTTTCTTCTATGGGGAAATAAAATTAATATTCTGACTATTTTCACAGCTGGTATATTGCTTTGCAGAACCATTTTCATTTCAGCTGCTGTATCTTTCTTTGAAAGGATTTTATTCTCAGAACTGACCATTATCTGGCTGTTTGTTTTTGAGGTCAACCTGTTTTCACTCCTAGCTACACCAGATTTTCCTCTGGATACCATCTAGTACAGGCTCCCTCCAGTTCACTCCAAGAAAGCTTTCAATGTTGCCTTCTAGGATACTCTTCCTGTTCACACTCTTTTAACAAGTCACATTAATGTAGAAAACTGCTATAAGGTGAAAAGTTAATCTGCATATTTATGGCTGAAGTTGTACAATTTTTTTTCCCCATAAACTTTTTGTGAGAGTACATAGAGGACAGTAGCAGAAGCAATAGCTTGTTTACAGTCCTGTAGAAGGGAACAGAACGGAACAGGATAAAATAAAACAAAACAGAACAGAACAGAATAGTTCTAGTTGGAAGGGACCTACAATGATCACCTAGTCCAACTGCCTGAGCAATTCAGGGCTGACCAAAAGGTAAAGCACGCTATCGAGGGCATTGTCCAAATGCCTCTTAAACACTGATAGGCTTGGGGCATTGACCACCTCTGTAGGAAGCCTGTTCCAGTGTTTGACTATCCTCTTAGTAAAGAAATGCTTCCTAATGTCAAGTCTGAACTGCCCTTGACACATCTTTGAATTATTCCACATGTCCTGTCACTCGATACCACGGAGAAGAGATCAGTACCTCTCTTTCCACTTACTGTCCTCAGGAAGGTGCAGAGAGCAATGAGGTCGCCCCTCAGCCTCCTTTTCTCCAAACCAGACAAACCCAAAGTCCTTAGC
>VYZM01021002.1:30055-45203 GCA_013398915.1 Dromas ardeola
CAGCTTCATGAAATGCGTCTATGTTTTGGGTTTGTCTGACATTTCTTTTTTAGAAGTGTTTACTTTCTTTCCTTCAGTGTTTCAGAAAAAATAAAATAAACATAAGCAAACTTAAAACAAAACCAAAAAAATTATAAAGATAGAAAGCATTTCCTTTTCCCCAGTTTTCACCATGGAACTTAAATGTGTCCCCAACCCACAATTTTTATTTTTTTTTCCTTTTGACCCTATCATCTAATAAAGAACAACCAACCAACCAACCAAAAAAACCCTCAGAAAACAGAAAGCCCAGAAATAAAACAAAACCAAGGGTAAAAATATTCCTCAGAGAGAGGATACATCTGTTATGTGCACACAGTTCACTCTGATTCATCAGAGCATGTCTTACATCCCAAGACTTGGATGACCGATTCAAACATTTGCTTTCTCCCTGAAGCTATAAGATGATAAGAGTCCATCTCTCACAAAGATCCTATGAAACAGAGAATTACAGATTAAACAAGCAAACAAGGAAAAACTTATTTTCCCAATGTCCTACCCACTGGTAAAAGAGAGCTTGTTTTTCTTTGGGTTTTTTTTCCCCTTGAAGTGATACATATTTACTAGACTATGCCATACTGAATGATACCCATATGCAAGCATATATACATACGCGATCATTTTTCACACAAGCCCAGGCAGCCCTCAAATGCATTACAAGCCTCAACAACAGCAACAAGACATTCTCTTACCAAAAACATCTGAGGACTCCATTTTTCCTTTAAAAACTGCCTCTTACCACCTCTAAAATATCCTTCAAGTTTCCTCTATTGCACCTACAATTCACTCTAAAATACCTACAGCCACTGAGGAATATACCAATAACTAAATATCGTATCACAGTGGAGTTTCCTTCAAATTCTCATACTCTTGGGTTTCACGCGAGCCGGAAGGTAATATCAGTGCAGAGGTGCAGATCACAGAATGTGATTCTACTTCTAGATCTATTGTCACCTGGTAATAAAAGCATACACTGTATAACTTCTCTCAAAGACTCGTAACTGAAAGGTACCAAACCTCCTCATAACAGCAAAATGATCCCTGGAATGTAGTTTACCATTTTTGTATGCCTGTGTTTGATCCAACCTCAAGCTAGTAATATTGATAAAAAACCTGTTATTTCCAAAGACCAGTCTATTTCATGGAAATGACCTAGGTTGCCCTGATGGAAGCTTTTACATGAATGTGAACATTTTTAATACAACCCCTAAATTCTAAAATATGTTTACCAGGCATATCAGCTCTGACCAAAACACCTCTCTGTGGCCTCACCAGGCAATTATTAGCACTAGTCTAACTTTAAAGTCCTTCTGAGTTTTAGTATTAGTATTTATTAGTATTAATATTAGTATGTAATAGTTTGTATTAGTATGTATTCGTATTTATTCATATTCATACTAATATTCGTATTTGTACTCGTATTAGTATTAGAAGTTGTGGCATTAACCAAGATACATCCAACTAGATCACAGTACTAAAATATAAGGTAGCCTGGGAACCTGTAAAATGATTATAGCTTGCTGTACAAGGGAATGTGCCAAGATTCATGCATCTGTTATTTCTCAAAGTGATGATGTGGAACAGAACCTTGTCATACATCTCTTTCTTCCAGGTCTCTCCTTATTTTACTATCTGTGGACTGGCAAATCAGATGATGAAGATGAACTCGCTCTGCATACAGCCACACACTGATCTCTGTCCCCTACCCTTTGCTCCTGCTTGCCCTATGCTTTATTCTTTAGCGACTAAATAGGTATTATTCTTCCATGTTTACTATTACTTTTGATGCTTTAAAAGATACTGCTTTTAGTATGGCCAGTATTAGGAAGTGGTAGTAACCTTCATTACAGTAAAATGACAGTGATGTACTATCCAGGAAAAGGAATGCAGGGAGAGTGGTTGGCCAAATCTAACCTTGCCTGTGTGTCTTATAACAATTATCAATATGTAGTAAAAGGAGGGTCACATTAGAACACAGGATGTCTTAATGGATTATTGAGGGAAAGAATCTTAGGTTGCATGTACAAAAGCATACTAAAGCTGGAGGGAAATCATTAAAGAACTGCTGGCTTTTTTGCCTGATTACTTTAGTTCTGAGCTTTGTACTGAGAAGTGGCAGGGTTTTCTTAATACACAACATGTTTAAAGTACAACTTTGTAGTTTATTATTTATTCATGCTATAGGACGACCCTTCAGATTTTTCTTAGGAATCGCAAAAAACTGATTGTTAAATGGGAAGCAATAACCTACTGATCTCAAAAGCGGGAGAGGATTCACAGACTGTCAATAAACACATCAAAAGGAAGCTAAATCCACAAGCTAATTAAGTAAGTCTCTACAGATGAGCAGAGATGGACTGAAGTATGTTTCAGAAGACTCTCATTACTTGGATGTATTTGTTACCTGAATAAATATAACATTCTGCAGACTCCACTGTTCAGTTCCATTCATCTTCTCTCTGACTAATGAAAATGCATCCGACAAACTGAGTTAATTATCCTTGCTCCGTACTAACCCTGTGAGCATCCCCAGGAAAAATTATGAGATTTTTCATTCAGTGCCTGGGTACCACAAAAATAGGGTTGTTAGAATAACTGGTTTCTGATTGCTGTCAGAAATACTTTGACAAATCAAAGCATTAATCCTGCTTATTGCTTTTCACTATGAGGCACCACATTTCACCTCTAGATGAAGATTTGAACCATAGTCTTTTAAATACCCACTAATTCAGACTTACTTAACTTACTATCATGAAGGTTTTCTGTCTGATCATTTGTCTTTTAGTAGAAGCTTTCTTTATTAGAGAAATTTTAGAACACAGGGTTGCCTTTGGGTCAAAGGCTTTGGGTCATTGCCCCTGCCTGCTAGCAAAAAGATTTTTAAAATTGTATTTTTCTTTAACAAAGGCTAATACTCATAGGTACTTAAAGGAGTCCAAAAGCTAGACCTTCAAAGAAAATATAGAGCATCATTAGAGTGGTGATAATGTTACAAAAAATCTTCAGATTTTATATCGCAATACTTCAAGAAGAAAGTGTTACTGTGGCTTTCGGCACAGTTCCTGTATTTTTTCAGAGAAATGGGCACTGCAGAAGAGAAGGGAAAATCCTATACAATGCAAGTGGTTTTTTGTTGTGTTTTTGTTTGGTTTTGTTTGTTTTTTTTTTCCCCTCATCACTCCTTGACCGTTTCCTTGGACCACTTATTCCCATTTGTGAAAACTCCCAGACAGCACTCCGGTCATTCAGAGAAAAAATCCAAATTGTCACTTCTCCATTCCATGGCATAAATTCATAAACCTGATATTTGTTAGAAATAGAAAAACTTTTTGTTATATTGAATACAGCTTCAGTACACAGTATTGAATGTAAACAGAAGACATGCAAAGATTACAAATCTATAATGTATTCAGAGATGAACAATAGTAATAAAACATTTCTGCAAATTCAAAACCTCCTTTGAGTATATACACAACTCCTGTTTGTGCAATGGTGGGAAAAGGTAAAAGCTAAGGAAAAAGCTTTGAAATAAAAAGTATAGCAATATTAATAAGCTACTATATAAATACAGCTGTATTTGATGCAAATTTACCTTTAAAACTGAGAACACTAGAATAGAGGAGTAACCCAGCAGCAAACAGGGAGTGAAAGCCAAATCAGTGTTGCCAGATTTTTAAATTTCTGCAATCCAACGTGCAGAAGCATATACTGGTGAGGAGTACTAGCAGAAGAGACAGAAACGATAGTCATGGTATGCAGCAGTTAGGTAGCATCCCCATTCCAAAGAAGCTGCCTTAGACATTATTCTGACTGAAATTTAATTCTTCATACCATAGATCTTGTGGGTTTGATCCAGCTTGTTCTTAAGTGAATGGAGAAAGAAAACATTTATTTTTAGTGATGTGTTGTACGGGCATTTTGGAAGGGGCATTTTGGAAGATTGGTCACTGATTGTTTTGTACATATTACGGCAGAAAATTAAGGCTAGGTAACACATATTTTTTTCTTTTAAACCCCTCCCTGCAGTTTTGTCCCCAGTTCTGCTAATGTACTGATGTGCAGTTCTGTGAATAAGCTTTATTAAGCACCAATGCAGCTTTTCTTAGGTCACGTATCCTACTGCTCTTCACCTACGTGAATGGTGCTATCCAAACTTAAACCAACTGTCGTTCTGAATGATAGCAAATACTGTACTATAGTGTTATTTTTCTCTTCTTGATTTGTATTGAAATGTCTCTGTTGTGTTTTTCAGGCTCAGAATTGGTCCTTCAGCTTTATTCAGAAAACAAGAGAAGCAGCTGAATTCCACAGATTTATATCCATGACATGATATCCGTGACTGATGGCATGGAAGAGCCATGCCAGGAGACTGATTGAGTTACTTCAGCAAACTATTAAGACTTGACTTAAAAAAATATATAGTAACAGATTTTACTCCAATAAATGAAGAAAGCATTCATATTGCACACAAAAATACCTGAAATCAGAATGAAATGATGGACATCTCACTGGAAGAGCATGAAAAGTATGACAATATGTACAGTGATATTTTTCACTGCGTTCTAAAATTACATAATCAAACAGTGAAGGAAAAAAAAAGCAAAAATGTTTAGCATGTCACAACAAAGACTGGAAAGGAGAAATTCTAAATCCCTCCCCCCACATAGTTAAAATAAAGAGCCTTGAATTAAATTAATTTCTATTGGAGAATGATTCTTTTAAATGAATTGGTGTCAAAATGTGATATTTAAAATCGTATTGACTGCTAACTTCATCTTTCAGCCCTTCAAGACAGCTAAAAAATTCTTACTGTCAATATAACTGGCATGAAATCTCTCCTACATAGAGTAGCACAGGAAGGACAGAAAAAGAGTCCAAACACAATTTTGTTGAAATATATGAGAAATCCTTCCTTATTGACTTTGATAAGGTCATGCTTAAGAGCAACATTCTGTCAGACCTAAAGGGGAACAAAATATGTAATACTGCTGTGGTAAAGTGTACTGCTTCTGTTTCCCCATTAAATATGTTGCAAACATAACTCTTCCTCTGTGATAGGAATTTGAAAATTAACTTTCATGTCAGTAGTAGTAAATCAGTGTAAATTTGTTGCAAGTATAGAATGTCAAAAAACTTAATTAATTCACTCACTATTAATTGAAAAGTATCAAAGGGGATGGCTTTCCAGTGACAGAGACCTATCGTCATCTACTTTGTAGAAAATCTAAGTAATTAAATAAAATCTGCAATATGTGTTGCAATATGTGTTGCATTAACATCTGCTGTTCTACTGTATTGACAAGTTCTGCAGAGTTCTGGCCAGCAGAACAGAGTTTTGTTGTGCCCACAATTAAAAATAATTTCAGATAGAGGGCCGCCTTCAACATAAAACGCTGGCTACAACAAGCATCTGCCATTTAAGCGTAGGACCATCACTGAGAATGATCTGAGTACCATTAGCAAAAAGGAATGACTTTTTAAGAAAATGAAAATGATTCAGAGAAAGTTGAAAATATGTTTGATTTTTGTATTTAAAAAAGAAAAATTGGGAAATTCCTGCACTTGTTTACAGTGCAACAATTCATTAGGAGACTGTTTATTCTTCTGAAGCAACTACCAGTTTGCTGGTAATAATTCCCAAGTGAGTAGGATGCAGATAAATCTACATTAAGAGAAAGCAGTTAAAAGTGATGCAATGGCACAATGGTTTCTACAAAGTAACAATACTAACATGATATAATAAAGCACTATGTATGACAAAAAAAAAAAAAAGTTGAATGCATTTAAACCTTTTAAAACCATAATTAGCCCAGATTAAGATACCTTGTATTCTTTTTGATTGTCAGTCTTCCTGTACTATAAATCAAAACTGATGGAAGCAATGAAACAATGTTGTTTGAGATCATAGATGCTACCACACAACTGGAAATGAGATAGACTTACTGTTTCAGGAATATGCCCCCTCCCTACCTCCAGTATTCCTCAGCAGCTGTAAATTGTAAGCTTCTCTTTTAAGTCCTTTAGCTCTTATACAAAAATCTGGAAAGGCCACTAACAATTTTTTGCATTCTAACAGGGTAATTGTAAACTTTTATTACATATCCTGACCCTAATTCATGATTTCATGCAAGCTTGTACTTGTTACTAATCTTCTAGTATCTGCTTAAATTACTCTGAAGATCAGAGAGATGCAGCAAATGCCTTCAGATAAACATAGCCTTAACAATACAAATATAGCTGGGATACCAGTCATCTTCTGAATTAGATTCTGAGTCAAGAAGCAGAGATATCATGTGTCACTCAAACAATTAAGACAGTTAAAAGGTCAAATTGAATATATATAAACCTGTGAGTTATCTTTAATTCTCAATATTTTGTAGGGTGTGGGTTTTTTGCATTTACTCAAAAATTATATAAGCTATTGATCCATACACAAGTATTATAATTCGTTCACAGGTAACTTATTAAAAGGCATTGATCTCAGCATATTCATTGACTAGTGGTTGGGCACCACTTCCCAGGTTCAAGTGCACTATTATGTATTTGGGAATATTTTCAGAATATTGTTGCATTCCTTCAAAGGAAAAAATTCTTTTAGAATTCTTGCTATGTAACAGTAACATATATTTAGTTTATTTTGAAACAGCATGTCCTTTAAAGAATGCAGTTATTCATCCTTGTTACAATCTATTATGTTCCATCAGTCCACCATGTGGGTATTTCATTTTGATACCATGAATATGAACCAGGATTCAAATTACTCCAAAATATTTGCAGTGCCACAGATTTCATTTTATCAATTTAGCAATGACTACACTTGTGGAAATAAAGTGTATTGTTTATTCATGTAAAGCTTAGGGTCTCAAGTCAGTAATGCTCAAAGAATTCTGGCACCAATTCAACAGCAACAGAAACTCTCATTTGGGAATATATAGGGACATGCAAACCCTAATTAAACTCTGAATGAGGAGTAATTGTATTTAAAATTAAAGCTTAAAAAATTTTCTTAGTAACAATATTAGATTATTATTTACATAATATTTAGGCAAATATACATCTTGACTTCCTGAGACTCTGAATTCAAGCCAGTCAAAAAGAATTTCAATATTTCCATGTCAGTTGCTTTTGCAGGGCTGAACTGTAGCTCTAAGGAATGCATAGCACATAGATTTGATGTCTGAAGGGCGGTTTAGGCAACCTTGGATTATATTACGATTTTAAATCTCTTATTTTGGTTTTTAGTTTCTCCCTTGCTGCAAGGCTGGGAAAGGAACATACTGTCCTTAAAAGACCATTAGCTTGGTAAAAATTAGAGAAGTTCTTTTGCAAGTGTATTGACTATAATGCGCACAAACAATTCGCTTTCAGTATTTTCAGGGCCTTCATTTACCCAGGGAATCTGCCCTTACAAATTTAAAATTCTACCAACTATGTTATATATGGTGAAAATATTTAGACTCCTTGCACTAATTGTACATGTTATTATAATTTTCAGTAGTATTAATCTATTTACTGGTTTTGTGAGGCTAACTGCTTTGCAGGGTTCCTCATCTGATTTATATTTCACATGGAAGCACACAGGTTTTTAGCTTCTACTTTAGTTATTACGCAACCTGAATGCAAAGAGGAAAGGTGGGGTTGGTGCCAGGAAGAACAGCCAAGTAGTTCCAATTCAGGTAAATTTGTCAAGAGGAAACATCCCTGGGGTGATGTTGCTTTGAATTCTTTATGGGGCTCCCAAAAGTGACAGATGCCTCCAGGCCTCCAAATTAGAAAACCTAGATCTGCTTCTAGGAAAAGCACAATCTGTGCTTTTTTGTAGTCTGGTTTCAAGAAAAGATAATGCGTATGAACCACAGCTACTCAGGTGGAAAGTTGTAGGCTGTTCATTAAAGGACTAAATCATGGGCTGCGGTGACTACCATGTAGGTTAAAGCTTCTCTGCTCTATAATTACCCTTCAAGCTTGCTGTTCTCTTTTCCTTGTTGTTCTGTATATTGAATTAAGTGGAACAGGTAACATTCAAAAATCACTTTTATTGAATTTGAACTGGGCTTAAACATGACTAATGTGTACACCTGGTGTATCCAAAGTTTTGCCTTATAGGAAATATGCACATAAAAAAATTAAGGTGATTCTACTTAAACATTTTGAAGACTGTATGAGAATGTGCGGCATAGTATCCCATTGCAATTTCTGAAAGGTTGCTTAGACCAACCTGGATGGCGCTGCACCAGACCATACAAAGAACTCTTACTCCTCTGAACTTTAAGACTAAATCACCAAATTTGGGTCTGCAAGAAACATGCAGATGACACTTAAACTTTGTCTGTGAATACTGAGAAAAATGCCCTCGGCCCTCGCCCTGCCCCAGCCACACCAGCCACATTGTCCCAACTGCCTGGCCCAAGCCAGAACCAGCCTTGTTGCTGCTGCCTCACCTGGACATCCCTGGCCTGCAGGCTCCAGTTCTGATAGCTTCTATGCCTCTATATTTTTCGTTGTGAGAAGGGACTTGTCTATCACACCCTTCCTAACTTTATTTGTGAGTGTTTTGATGAGTGAACCCAACAGACAGCTCAGAAATAATAATAGAATTTCACTACCTGTTGCCACAGTTTAGCAATTTTTAAATAGAAGCACAGATATGTAAAAAACCATAATAAAATACCATTATAATAGAGCTCCTCTAAAGAAAGTCCTAACATATCTAGTGATGTTTTACATGCACTTTTTGTTGCCAAGTAAAACAGAGCAACGAGAATGCCTACCTTTGCTCAAGTCGTTGAAACATCAATATCTTTAGCTGAAATTTTGTCTGTCTACTGCCTAAAAGAAACATCTTAAAATCCAAGGAAAAGCACTTGAGCTACCTCATATAAACTAAAACTAATTGTTGTTAAAAAAAAATAATTTCTTTAATGAAAGGGCAAATCTATTCTTTCAAGCGAAGTATAACAAGTGATTCATTCTGAGCATAAATATCTCAAAACTTCTATCTGTATGGAAACCATTTCTAACTTGCCATTTCAAAAGTTTAAATATAAGCATGAAATATACATTTAAAAGAAGAAGAAAGAAAGGGATCTATAGGATACACACTCTTTGGAACCAATATAATAATTCTAAAGGAATTAGAATTACTTCTTTCGACTGGCAAGGGAAGTGTGATAAGCTACCTTGTCACTCTATTAGTGACGGGCATATAATCAGGTACAATAAAATAAAAAAAAAAATGTTAGAGCTTAAAAATATGAAATATGGAAATAGATTGTAATGTCATTTGCACGGATATACCCAAAACACTACTTATTCCACTGCAGACATTTTCATTCTAATTAAATTTTTATTTTCTGGATTTAAGCATTTCTGAGCTGTTTTTCCAGTCTTCCTTCCAACTGGTGGAAAATATCTCAAGTTCTCGTTTTCCATTAGTGTTTAGAAATACTTTAGTGAAACTTCTCCATTCTGACCATGTGGTATTATTAACAATCCATTGTAAATGTATTGTCATAAAATATACAGATCTAGTGTTAAAGGCCTAAGTATGAACAATTCCAAATTCTTTTTACAACAGAATTTACAAGAAGTTAAGCAGCTGGGTATAAGATGAGCCATCACTTTCTATTCCAAACAGGGAAATGCAAGACTTTAATTTGTCTTTCATTCATTTTACATCTGGACTCCAGATTTGTGCTTTAGGAAATCAGGCAGCTGTACCATGGAACTTTGCATTTATTGATGTATTATTTTATTTTAACATAGAACAGTAACCAGACACAAAGCTTGGCAGTGGCTCCAAACATAAAAGTTGAACCATTTTGGTAAAACTGAATCATAGAATGGTTCGGGTTGGAAGGGACCTTAAAGATCATCTAGTTCCAACCTCCCTGCTATGGCCAGGGAGACCTTCCATTAGACCAGGTTGCTCAAAGCCCCATCCAGCCTGGTCTTGAGCACTTCCAGGGATGGGGCACCCACAACTTCTCTGGGCAACCTCTTCCAATGCCTCACCACACTTACAGTAAAGAATTTTTTCTAATCTAAATCTACTATCTAGTTCATCTAATCTCGATCTAATTCATCTAATGTAAATCTCTATCTAAATCTCTAAATCTCTTCCTCTCTCTAAATCCCTAATTCATTTAATCTAAATTTACCCTCTTCCAGTTTGAAGCCATTACCTCTCAAAAGGACGTATGTAAGATAATTAAAATTATTAAAAGAACTGAAATAAAAATTCTGAGATAATGATCTTCAGTTAGAAATCTGAAAACAACTGTCATCTCAAAGTGAAAGAGTTATCCATATCCCATGAAATATTCTGAGACAAATAGATTAGATTATAAGATTTCAGAGAACGGTCTGCTAGACCAGATCCACTCTAGCAGGAAGTATTCAGGAAGAAACTGGAGGACTTCGAAGCGTGTCCATGACTTCCAAGCTGATGCATGTCAAATAATCATCATCACTCGGGTTTAGCACACACCCCATACTACAGGGAAAGGCCAAGTCCAAGATTCCTCCAAATTCCAGCTGTTTTATAGGCATGTGACTATGGTGCCACCCAGGCATTGGCCTTATATCAACACCTCAAAAACAGACAGAAAATGAAAGGCTAGACTGGATGTTGTGTTTCTGACAGACCATACTGAGCAGTTAGACAGGCCTAGGTTTCTTGCCAACATACCCAGGAGTTCAGCCATTCCCTTACACCAAAAATGGAAGCAAGACAGACTTGGACTTAAACCTGAATTTAGCTAGATGTGCACAAGGGCCAATGTAATAGTACCAGTGTTGAGAATAATGCAAAGACATTTTCTCTCCTGGAGGTGCAAAAGGAATGCACAGGAGTTTGAAATAACAGCTGTAATTCATCCCCTGCCTTGTCTCACAGTTTGGAAGCACATCTCTTTGCAATCAAACTGCTCCCTGTCCTCTCTGGAATAGTACCTCCATGGGTAC
Organism: Dromas ardeola; assembly: GCA_013398915.1. Taxonomy (NCBI): domain Eukaryota; kingdom Metazoa; phylum Chordata; class Aves; order Charadriiformes; family Dromadidae; genus Dromas; species Dromas ardeola. The sequence continues at coordinate 41,060 of VYZM01021002.1, forward strand.
TCCCAGAGCTGCTGCCACAAGTGAAAGCCAGGTGATGGTGGCAAGAGTGGGAAATATGATGAAGTCGTCTTTATTTTGGGTAAGGCTTTAATCTTGTATTTGCTTCTCAGTTACATTATATGCTACTCTATACTTACCTGGCCATATAAAGGGCTGCCAGAGAGATTCTTTAAAACACCAAGGAGCATGAGACAATATATCTCCTTGTATTGAGTTTACTTGGCAAGGTTTTGGTAGCAGGTGGGCTACAAGAACCACCCTGATGCCAGATGCCAGGAGCTTCCCCCATATCCAATAGGGGAGCCAGACAGCTCCAAGACAGACCCGCTGCTGGCCAAAGCTGAGCCAATCAGCAGCAGTGGTAGCACCTCTGTGATAACATATTCGAGAAGGGGAAAAAACTGCTGTACCACAGCAGCCATAAGAGAGGAGTGAGAATATGTGAGAGAAACAACTGCACAGACACCAAGGTTAGTGAAGAAGGACAAGGAGGCGGTGCTCAAGGCACCAGACCAGAGAGTCTCCTGCAGCCTGTGCTGAAGACCATGGTGAGGCAGGCTGTCCCCTTGCAGCCCGTGGCAGTCCACGGTGGAGCAAATATCCACCTGCAGCCCATGGAGGACCCCACACCCATGGAAGTGGGCATGCCTGAAGGAGGCTGTGACCCCATGGTGAGCCTTTGTTGGAACAGGCTCCTGGCAGGACCTGTGAACCCATGGATAGAGGAACCCACACTGGAGCACGTTTGCTGGCAGGACTTGTGATCACATGGAGGACCCACGTAGTTCTTTCCTGAAAGACTGCACCCTGCGGAAAGGACACATGCTGGACTGCATGAACAGACTTCATGAACTGCAGCCTGTAGGAAGGACTCACCTTGGAGAAATTCATGGTAGACTGTCTCCTGTGGGTGGGACCCCATGCTGGAGCAGAGGAATAGTGTAAGGATGGAGGAGAGGCAGAGACAGCACATAATGAAATTACCACAACCCCCAATCCCCATCTCCCTGCGCCACTCAGGGGGAGGAGGCAGAGAAAATCAAGAGTGAAGCTGAGCCTGGGAAGAAGGGAGGGATGGGGTGAAGGTGTTTTAAGATTTGTTTTTATTTCTTACTATCCTGTTTGATTGGTAATAAATTAAATTAATTTCCCCAAGTCGAATCTGTTTTGCCCATGACGGTAACTGGTGAGTGATCTCTCCCTGTCTTTATCTCGACTCACAAGCCTGTTACTGTATTGTCTCTCCCCTGTCCAGTTGAGGAAGGGGGGTGATAGAGCGCCTTTGGTGGGCACCTGGCATCCAGCCAGGGTCAACCCACCACACTCCTTAGAAGATTCCTGTAGGGTTTCTGTAGGATAGTTAGATCCCATAGCAACTTGATACGCGAGAGATCTAAATTATTACTGTAGGTTGGTGAACAGTTAATCTTGTTTCTCCATCTGAAATGGTTTTTAAAATAAATACAGGAGTGATTTAACTCTACAGGGTAATATATAAGCATTCAAGGTGTTCCTTTTAGAGTGTATGTAAAATACTGCTAAATATTTGTGTAGTGGCCTGTTTCTATCCATCCGACAGTTTACAAATAGAGAATCTGCCAATGTACTGATAAATCACCAGTATGTACGTCCTTTGTTTTTTTCAGAAAGCAGTGCAAAGAGGCAACATTAATGAGGGAACAAGGACAAATGTGTATGGAAGCTGAGAACAAACCTTAATTTCTTGTCAGATATATTTATCTTCCCACTGATTATTATTTTAGAATTTAGAGACAGCTTATTATCTGGCATTATTTGTCACTATTGTTTGGCTGTAAGCTGCAATTTAGCACTGCCCCACTACTGCGTAGTAGCCCTTCAGCAGACATAGCTTACTGCAAATACCAAGCTCAACAAATCTAGCAGCAACAGAGCTACGACACTAACTTCCAGACCAAAGTGATCTCCATCTCAAAGACTGTTAGCACCAAGCTACTCAAGAGCCGAAGAAGAGTAACAAGAAGAAAAACAAATCCAATAAGGGGACCAAAATACTGTATTACATCCTTTCCAGTATGTTTGCCCATGGACTACGGCAGATTAGGAAATACTCTTTATTCTACTGTGAGAAGGAGGGGACATAAAACCTGCACAGTGTCATATTCTCTCCCAGCTACTACGATGGCTCACTGGGATCACAGAAAAGCTTGTGGGTAACAACAGGTCAGCGAACAGTGTTTCAGCAGTGACATGCCTTGCTACCTTCCATTCAAAATGCACATTTTCTTTAAATATATTTTACTGTTGAAATAGTTCTTTTGCCACATGCGTAAATATCAGGCAGTCAGCAAAAGTCATGGTACTGCTACATTCAAACACAGAATTTCATCATGTTGAAGGTTTCAACCCATCTGAAGAAGTAGGCATATGATTTGAATATTCCACACAAAGCAAAAGATTTTTAAAGAAGATATGAGTCAGTGGTGTGACTAAGAGTGAAACAAAATTGCTTCCCCACACCTCTTTCCCTAGTACATTATGAATAATTTCCTGTTTTTACTGTGTGATGCATGATCCTGTGCTTGGACTACTGACTAAATCTGGGAGAGGAAGAAAAGGAAGAAAGAGGAGTATGTAAATAATGATGAATGTAAGATAATATGAAATTAAGAAAGGGAAATAATCTTCCAAGAGGGAGATGGTTGAGGCTATGTCATAGCATCCAAATAAACGAAAGAAGTTTTTCAATTTCTTAAATTTAAAGCACAAAAATAGAATAATGAATAATCCTTCAATGACAAGAAAATCAGCGGGTTAATCCAACAGGTCTCTTACTGTTTGTTTAAACTTTATTATACTCCATTTTCATCTTCCCACGTTTCATCTCAGAAAAGGCAGAGATTCTGTTCAAGCCTCAGAAACGCTGACATGAATCATAATAATCCTTTGTATAATGACGATGCACAGCTTTGTAGCCCATTTAGGGTAAGCCAGTCTGTTACTTTGTCCTGATACTAATATCCAGTTGGTATTTCTCCCTATATACTGAGACCATAAACTCTCTGACAGAAGGAAATACATGTACTGGTATTTTGCAAAAACAAAATTCTGTAAAAAATCCCAACTGGCCCTGAGAAAAACTCTTTACATTGGCCCAGCTTTGAACACAGGAGCTGGACCAGATGACCTTTGGAAGTATCTTCCAATCCTTTCATTCTGTGATCTATGATTTCACAAGTCTTTTAGAATATTTCAAAAATCACTCACGTTTTTTCAAAGGATGAAGAAGAACACTGGAAAAGGAAGAAAAATGAAAAAGGGTATGGGCAAATTATCTGAACTCACCACAAGTGCTTATTTTAATCCTTAGTATTAAAAGTGTCACAATTTATTTCACTGGAGTTTCTCAGATCTCTCAATGACCGCACCATAGATATATCAAACGTACAGGAGACAAGGCAAAAATATTTCTCTTTGTTTCTTCTACCTTATCATTGAGTGTGTACTTGATGAGATGGAAACATAGGGGCCAAATTTGACATCATCTGTGATGATGGAAAAGTTAACAAACCTCCTTATGGATATAATGCACCAAAATTACGTCCCCAGTGGTGTTTCCTCCAGTGAGTGATATTCCTTACACACATATGATGAAGGAAAATATTTCTTCTTTAGTACTCTCTCCATTCTCTTTCTCCTTTGTCAGGAAGCTTCTGCTTTTTGTCTGTTTGCCACTGGGTTTTGACAGTGAGTTAATCACCAGCTGTGAAGCAGCCATCTGCAGTCTGTGGTGCAAACTCAGATGGCCCAATTTCCACCTAGGGCTTTTGCCAGCACTCTTCTACCTCCTTAGTGCTTCTAAAAGTTTGAAGCAAGTCAATAGCAGGGCACTGCAGCTGGGGCAGAATCTAGACCTCAGTGCACTTCTGCTTGGAGATTTGATTGCTACTTGATTTAATTCAGAGCTGCGTTAACTTTAACAACATTGCACCCACGCTTCCTATTACATACTTCCAAGAAACCTGAGCCCACCAGAAGCACGGTTCCTACTCTAAAGTATGCTTCCAGAAGAGATTTTTTTCCAAGGCCAAACTCCCCCCAATCTGCAGCACAGCCTTCTTTCTACTTTCACTAGAGACAACTAAAACAGACATGATTTTTTTTT
>VYZM01021002.1:45230-102957 GCA_013398915.1 Dromas ardeola
TTCCTGCTATTCCCTCTTGTCTGTGATAGTATGGAAAGTACATGTAATCTTGTCTGAGAAGAAAGTTTGTCTTTAGGTTAAAATTAAATTTTTTTCTAAAGCTTTCAACATTTGATTTCCACTGGCTGAAGTGGGATCCTCACATTCCTCTTAGCTCCAGGGTTCATCATTATTAAGTTGGTACTTTTTTTGCACAACTTTTGAACATTTGTAAAGATTCCACACCACACCACACCCCCAAAAAAAAAAAAAAAAAGGAGAGAACTATTACTTTACTGTGTGTGTTGTACTGCCTGTAGAATTCCACAGTTGAAACCACCCTCTGAATTGCCAGTGTCTAAACATCAGGACACTGGATGGAAAGAAAGGCATTTTGGTGAGACTGTGACTCAGTTTCTTTCCTTAGCTATCTGAGGATATATTTGTGTTACCACACCCAGAAGTTTTCTGAGTGCCTTGGATCCCAGGCACTTGGTCATGGGGTGCTCCAGCTGTGTATTAGAGCCAGAATAGAGCATTTTTTCTGCCCCATGTTTGAAAAGGAAATCTGAGTACACAAACTAGATGCAGGCTGTTACATGCACTAATTTCATTGGGATTCCAATGTTATTTCCAAGAATTAACTGGAAATACGATTTCCCAAAAACATTAACCTAATACCTTGCATGGTTTCTCAGCTCCCTCTTTATATGAGAAGGAAAACACCATGTATTGTAAGTGTAAATGTATTTGATTACATTGACACCAAGCGCAAAATCAGATGAACAATGGGACTACTCAGAAGCTTGAAGTTAATCTCCTGCATAAGTGTTTCTGGGATGTAGGTCTTAGACTGTAAACAGTTCAAGGCAAGAATGCTCTCTTGATAAGGTGTATATTTGCCCAAAACAGACCAGTTACTACTAACAATGAATCTTATATTCATAATTACATAGAACTGAAAACTGTGCAACTGTATTTGGACAAATCTAATTTATTTGATAATCAGTGCTGTTGGCATTATTAAGTAAGAGGTTTTTTGCAAAGGTCAGGCAGGACACAAACTCATTTAAAATGCCTATTTACATTCATTTCCTTTATTTCCCCAAAGGCATGAACAAATTGCTTACAATTTTTAGCTTTTCATTTTGCCTGAATAATATATAAACGACTCACAACAGCATGTTTTATTACTTCTAGAAGTGATACCAGGATGAATTTAAGAGGCTTAGTGAAGCAACATAAGAAAGGAAAGAAAATCCAATGTGTGTATGTGCATGTGTGTGTGTGAATAAGTAACTTTAAAGTGCAGCATCTCATTTCTATTACCAGAAGATACTGCTTTTTTCCCTGTCCCCTCCTACTCAGCATGAGTCTAATGCTCTCTCACTTGCTGTTTTGTTTTGTTTTGGTTTGTGTTTTGTTTTTTTTTTTTTAATACATAAAGCTCTATTAATGTGGAATACATATTTTCATTCTTCCATATCTGGAGTGTATCAGCTAATTACTCCCTTTTACTTTAAGTAAATTTTTAAGTATGACATAACTTCCATTTCACCCATTTGGAGACTTGCAAGTTGTTTTCTCCTGAAATCAAGAATAAATGAGTTCTTTTTTCCTTCACAGTTATTGTTCTGATAGTTAACTTGTATGCATTCGGGAGACTCATGTTTCTTGTTTCGAGTTTCTTGATCAAACATGGATATTTCAGATCCTTAGTACATGTTCTAAGTATCACATTACTCCACATTTTAAGGTCTGTTGCTTTCCTTTCTTTCTATACTGAAGAGACGTATTTCTCTTTTTGCCAAAACACATCCTAATTTGGGAAAAAGTTCAGTTCTGCTATATTTTATTATATTTTTTCATTAACTTTTACTTTTCTCTTTAGCTAAATTTTAATTATGTAATTATTTTTCCCATTTATCTATATATTATTTTATCTGTTAAAATTAAGGAAAACTTCCTTAAAACTTAGGAAAACCAACAGTAAATGTAAAGCAATGCATTAACGCATTTAATCAATATTTTAAAGACAGGAATATAATACCTTCTCCCTCAGGCTGCCTTGACTCCATCCCCTTCATACTTCATGCATTTTGCTACATATTATTATCAAAACCAAGTAGTGTCACCAGTAGTCAGAGGAATCACTCCTCTTGTTTTCTTACAATTTTCTGATTGCACATGCATTAATCATTAATTGGTATCCACCAACTTACTTTTTTAACTTCCGCCAGTCTTAGTCAGTGTTTTTTTCTATCCTCTGAGTCATTTTAAATGCTCTTTTTCCAAGTTTTCTATTCTTTACACCGCTTCTGTCATTACCTTTTGTGTTCGCTTTTGTTCTAGCCCTGAGTTTTAACAGTTTGAGAGACACTATCATTTTTACCATATCTGTGATGAATGGAGTCCCTGACATGTGTATCAATTTATTGATATAGGACAATATAGTCTTTCATTTTAAACCAGTGGTGCATTTTATAGTTGACATGTACTCTCTGTGGAAAAGCTATTCCTGCCAGTCGTCTTAAGCTTCCCTTTCTAGTGCAGATGATAAAACTGTTTTGCCCGCAAGATGCTTTGAAGAGCAGTGCACTGCTGCTTTGACGCCTGGATACTCTGCAGTGTCTAGACAACGGAAGACATAAGCACCTACAAAGGATTTTCTTCAGTTTATAGTGGTACCAAACAATATTCACTTTGATCAGGCTTCATATTCCATTATACCTGCCCATTTTTTGTCAATGTAGTCAGTTTAGGTCTTCAACTTTATGGACAACAGAGTTCAAGTTGAAATCCAAGGTTGAGAAGATTGCATGCTCTTAGGGAGCTCTTGCTCTGTGTAGTTTAATGAGTCCTTGATGCCTTCCATGCAGAACTCACATTTCGATTTCTGCAGGAAAAGGCAATGCAGGAAAATACAGGTGCAGCTTTTCCTTTGGGTTTCAACTATGTCCTTTTATTCAATAATAAAAGACTGCATTTATGGACTCTCACCCAGTTGTATGGGATGGTTCTTATTTTCTCAGTCAATTAGTCTCCTTCATTACATCGGTCCCTCTATAACGCCTCTAAAGTTCAGCAGCTCTTTCCAAGGTAACATACAGTTTCCTCTATTTCTTCATTCATTATATCTAGGCTGTAGACTTTCACAACAGATGTTTCTAAGTCTCTCTTTGGTTACATAAGGGGAAATACCTAGCTCCTTCATTGCTATAATTGAAATTGTTTGACCTGGTGACTCCTTTTGTTTGGGTAACCCTTATTTTCCGTGTTTGTGTCCACCGTACCTGCTTATTTCTGTCTAAAATAGGAAAATATGTTACCAAAATATTTTGTGAAAAATTTCAGGAAATTATATCTGCTTTCCCAGAAATGTTCATGTATTTCAGCATCTGTTTTCACCATTAATCAGGATGAAAAACCAAATATTGTAATTTGTATTCAGGGGAGAAAAGTGGGTTTACACATTTGCAAACAAAAATGATGATATTAAATATGTCAACATCAACTTGAAATTAGGATGTCCACTTTAAATTGACGAGCTTCTTTCAAATTATGTCTAAAGTTGTAAATTTGAAATTAAATATCTCGTTCAAATTGAAATTAGAAGAAAACAATTGTTGTCAACAGAAGCACAACTTCAGAATATCCCACAGAAAACTGTAGTGTTTTGCTACAGTGGAAGAAAGGAACAGGAACATAATTGCATAATTTGGGAAGAATGATATTTTGGTACTTTTTTTTTCTGATTATCAGGGCATTTATTCAGCAATGTCATGGCTTCTATGTGAACAAAACTGGACTCCATAAAGCACATTGGTTTTAGTCTTGACTGAATATTGTTGACCCCATGTATTAGCAGGGAATTCATAGGTACCCAACAAAAATAGACCAGGTTTTCATGATAACGAATAAGAAGAATTTACTTAACAGCTAAATGCCACAATACAATAAATAAGCAAAGAAAACAAAGAATATTGCAAAACTCACATGACATGGTAATTTCTTGTGCTACAGTGCTACTTAGGAAACTTATGTACATCATGATTATACAGTTAAAGAATGAAAATAAAAAAAATACTATGGAATAATGACTCAGGGAAAAAATAATAGGAAAGTTATTTATTAAACTAGAAATGTTACCTAATTTAAGCACCTAAGTTTCAAGAATTTGGGAAGCTGAAGATGAAAACTTCCTCATTAGCAGAAATTTAAGAGCAAAGTAATGCAATTGAAGTGTTATACTATTTTTTGCTATTTTAACAGAAATGGTCTTAATCTACGCAAGGTAATCGGACATCATGTCTTAATTTAAATAACATTGTTGTTTCTTATGGAAATTCACAGTATGTGCTGTTCTCAGGCCTGCCGAAGAATTAGGACTGAATACAGATCTATAAAGCTACGTAATAGTTTTGACAATGAGATAAATACCAACCACTCTAGAAGGAATGCAAAATGCTAAAAAAAGTCTTATTCAGCCCTAAATGAAACAAACTTGAGTTAACGACAGGATTGCAGAACTATGTTTGCCAGACCATGAATCTGGTTAACAGTTTGCAGTAGTTGTAGTTCTAATTGAACTTATTCAACAAAACCAAATCAAATCAAATCAAAACAAACAAACAAAAAAAGAAACAGTGCAAATTGCTGAAAAGCAATTGTTTTACTTATATTAGTGTGTCTTCAGGGAAAAATGAATTTGTATTCTGGTCAGAATGCCTTCCCTATCAAGCCTGAAGTCAAATTACACCTAAAATATCAATGTTACTAGACACTGTATTTGCAAAACCTACATGACTGCCCAAGCCTGCTATATTCTGAAAAGCTACTGGGAGTGTCAAAGATTTCTGTGTTTCAAATGTTCCCTAAAATTTACTAGCAGCTGTGTTATCATATGGGGTTTTTATCTTTTTCTCTGTGGAATTAATTTGCAAGGTTGTAATAAAACAATTTGTCAAAGTATGGAACCTTTTTTATTATCAGCACAATTAATATTTTCCTCCTAATTGCTAGAGAAGCAACAGTGGCATTAATACAGAGACAGACTGAGTAATACTTGGGCATACCAACAAATTTACCTAAGCAGCCCAAATACAGGTGAGTGGGACTATTTCTTTGAACATGTAATGCTCCAGATAGATAAAGGCTGCAAAACTGGAAACTTCAAGAGAAACCTTTCTGAAAGTAAATGTTTTGGACAGCAGGAGGATGTCCATTTCTTCCAGCCATGAAGACAGCTTTATGCTTATGTTAAGGATTACAGGAATGACTGTTTTAAGGCAGATGCCAGTGTTCAAATTTGAATCATTGTGAGACATTTAAGAACTGTCTCACAACAGAGGACACCTAGGTGTACAGAGATATGCCAGGTGACAGTAGGAAATCCAAGACGTACAGCTGAACGTGAAAATGGAAGAAAAAAAAAGTAAGAATGGAAAAAAAATGCACCAAGATTTCTGCATGCTAGAACAAACTTCCCTGTCAGATTCCCAATGGAAGGGATAAAGGGTAAAAATTAAATACTGCAGAAGACAGTCATAGCAGGGGCTGACTGGACAGTTCTCTAAAAATGTACTGCAAAGGTAATGAAGATGAAGAAATGTGTCATTTCAGTGTCTGTAGTAGTGAGGTAGGTGATATCATTGGTAATAAAATGGTCTTTCAAACCAGCTGGGAAATAGGATGCAGTGATTAGAAAAAAGTAAATGAAATTTGTAAATACTAAGACTGGGATCCTGGGTAATAAACTAGATAAAACTACTGCTGCAAGGTATCATCAAGTAATAAATCATAAATCAGTCATCAGATCAAATAATAAAATCATAATTGAAACACAATTATGGAATAATGTATTCATTTTCAGAAGGAAAAATACTCATGGGTCATGTTTTTAAGATAAAATTGAGCCATGATTAGTTTTAAAGGCAGCCATAGCAAGACACTGCGTGTGTTGATCATCAATGAGACTGAGAATTGTATAATTTTTTAGATATTTATATTCTCAGATAAAAATATGAGAATAAATGTTTTGATCAATAATATGGCCCAATATTAGACAGGATTGCCAAGATTTTTTTACCAGGCAATTAATGACACAACTACGTTGATGCTATTTTAGTTTATTTTGTTAAACCATGGAAGTTGAAGAAAAAGAAGATCATAGAAAACAATATTCTTGAGTGAAAGGAGGTGATTTGGAGTAAAGTGGGGGTTTTACATAAGGGAGTTTTATTATTTTTACATTAAATGGAAGACTAGGAAACTAAGGTATGAAACTCAAAGGCTCACCAGCACTAAGACAAAACCTCTCTCTCAAAAAAGATGAGCTTTTGTACTGCTAGCAAAGGGAAACAAATTCCAGGGACAAGGCCTGCAACTAACTGTATTCCTAACAACCTCAAAATCAGATTGCATAAGTGTAGCAGGAAAAGACCAGAAACAAAACCTGTATTTAAGAGGTTAATCTAGTACATTCACACACAGTCTTATCTCATATGAGGTAATGGCCACAGAGACATTCAACCTTCTCTTGTACTTGGCTTGGTGTTTCTTGAAAGAACTAATTTGATTTAGCAACCACTTCAGTTGTACTGCTTTTTACACCTTGAATAGTTTATTAAGAATTAGATTGCATGTCTTACACAGTACTAGCTAGATGTTCTTAAAGTTTCTCTCTAGACAGTACCATCCACACATTAGGGTTTTTTCCACAGAAACCCCACAGGAAATAGTTAGAGGTTTGACCTCTCAAAACTGGAAGAGTCCTTTAGAAATACTGGTCAGAAACATCCTGGGGAAGTCCAAGGGCCCATTCACTGTTTCCTGTTCCACGAGTAGTCTGGTTCCCTCAAGAGCTGTGTTACTATGAGATGACACAGAACACATTAACATCTTTCTCAGAATCATACACACAGGACAACCACAAAAACCCACCACTAACAAAAAATGCATTTTTGTTCAAACGATAGCTTTTCCTAGAGATACCACAAATATCTCCCCCCAAAATCAAAAGGGAACCAACATGAAGTAGATGCTGACCATGCTAACTCTGCCACGTAGTTCACTGAAACTTTAAAATGAAAAATGGGTTTCCTATCTGGAGGCAAAAGAAGCACATATATTGTTGCTTCACAGTCTGCCACTTTCTGTACTGTGCATAAATACTATATGTATTGTCTTTTGGAAGATAAATGAACTCAGTTCTCTCAATTCTATATAAGAAGTCATCCACTTAAAAAAATGAAATGTGTTTTGGTATTTTTCCTCAACTATGTATGACATAAATATTCATTCCTTTTAAGGAAGTGCCGGGTCATGTGGTATCCCCGAAAAGAGAAGAAAATACATCTTTCTCTACTGACCAATTTATCTGTTGAAAGCAGAGAAATTTCTAGGGGCTCCAGGGTCAGTCAGTTAAAAGGAGGGAATCAGGTGTCTGAAGTTCAGACAGAGACACTTGGCCAGATAGCTGGTAAAAGAAGAAAATTGCAGAAGAATCTGAGAGCTTCCATTCAAGCACAGTCTTCTACAGGCAGAAGATGGCCAGGCACCAGCAAAGGCTCTACAGGGTCTGCTGCAATTTAGGAAGCCATTGAGCTGACTGAAGGAAAACCTGGAAGCAAAGAAACATCCTATAAGGAATTCTACATCAAACCACTGAACTCCCCCATAATCCAGCAAGTAAATCGCTGGCATTGAGTCATCGTTGTAGGTAAGCATCAGACTCAGTGACAGAGAAAATCTTCCTATACTGCACAAGGGATCAATTCCAAAGAACTTAGATGTAAAATATTACATGCAAAACATGCTTCTTAAAATTTTTATATTCCATCTTCATGAAAATTTTCTGCAAGAGAGGGAGGCTTTCATTTTTTTGTGGACACTGTCCAAGGCATTGTACATATTTCTAAGATGCAGAAGAAGAAAAAACAACAATTTTCACTTGATTTACTCTGAAGGGAATTTTGCTTAGGAATTTACATCTAAAATACACAGTTTAGCAAAAGTTGTATATTTGGAGAAAAATTATAAAATGATGAAGAGAGAATGTTTGGGAGATCTGGGCTCATTCATTGTTTTGACACTGTGTAAACTTAGACGAATCATTTAAGCTATGTCCTCAGCACTTCCAAGACAGCAAAATACTTCTGACCTTGTATGTTCAACTGAAATTGTTGCCTTCAGTATACCTCCATACAGGGTTAGAAATGTATACAGACACACTTCTCCTGTGTCAGAATAGGGTGGGTGTCTTTCCTCATTCTGAGCTCTGCAAAAAGCTCTCTCACATGTGTTTAAACTGAAAATCTGTTTCTGGGCAGAGACTATTTTTTTTGTTCTGATTGTATACATCTGTTACAGAGAGAATTTATTTTCATTTGGGATATTTAGATGCCACTATGAATAATAACTAAAATTTATTTCTCTGCCTATACTTGGGTAAGTTACAAAGGGGGGCAATTTGCAATTTCTTTTTTGTCTTTTAAAATCTATTTTGTCATTATGCTGCTTTTATTGCTAAACTTTTATCACAAAATATATAAAAAGTAAAACCAGGAAAAATTAACGAAATGTAATTTTTACTTCCCAAGTGACACTTTAATTTATATAGATGCAGAAAAGGCAGAATTGAACATTTTTAATTTTCAGCTAAGCTAGTTAAAGTAAATATTCTTTCTGGAAGCAACTGGTTACAAACATCTTTGAAATACCCAACATTTAAAAAGCTATCTGATTTCTAATACAGTTTCTTCCACTGAGGGAAGCTCAGGGTCTTAGTGGTGTACTAAATTATTTGCCAGTTGAGAGGAAGCCAGATGTTCAGAAAGCTTCTTTGCTGTTGAAGCTTTCAAGAGATATTTTAGTTATGTACCAGAATTAGCAATTAGTATTCAGTACGCCACTCTTCAAGCACCAGTGGTATGAACGTATTTGCTCTAAAAATTATGCATATACAAGAGAGAGGTGGAAAAACATCAACTAATCCCTGGTGCTGTGGAAAAGAAACTTACTTAGTTAGACTTTAATTAGCACTTAGTGGTCATTTAATGAATGTGGTCTTAAAGCCTAATCCATCAAAATGTAACTAGGGTTATCACCGGTTTAAAAACTACGTATTAACAAACAGGTTTGGAAAATGCTACAGAACAGCACCAGGGAACTGTGGCACTATGAATTCCAGGTGTGGTTACCTTGGGAAATCAAGTTCTGTGAAGACAAATGTGGTCTAACTTACTGTAAGTCAGCTGGGGGTTGCTCTAATTCTTTGGATACTGAGAACTGTAAGATGAGACCTTAAGTTATCACAGGTAAATTTATAACACTTCAATTAACTGTCTCTTGAAGTTCATAGAATAATTTCAAAGATTACTTGTCAATTGTTTAGAATATTTCGATAATTTAAAATTACCCCACAGAGCCTTTGTAAAATTGTACCACTGAAATAGTATTGGAGTCACTATTACTTTTAAAAGTAACTGAAATTACAGCATAAAATCATACAACACAGAAGAGAAAAGCTGGATTTTGCAGAGGAAAATCATGCTTTTCCAGTCTACTAGATAAATTAGAAAAGTCATTTAAGAGAAGCATTCCAGAGAAATCTGTACTTACAGAATTTTAGGAAAACAGACTGTGTATTGAGAACTGAGGAGATGGATAATATGAGTAAATTGTAGCCAAAGCACAGATCTGTTGCACCAATGAAGTAGAAACTGACTAAGCATATTGTAATTAGTATTAGCTTGCCTTAGACCCAGACACAAACACACCGAAATAACATCATCCCTGACAGTGTTGTAACACTGTTACACTTCTAACAGCATAACCAGCAAGAAGCACTTTGTAACACTGCTGAGTATAAGAATAATAGGTAACCATGAAGAGACTTAAGGCATAGTTACCCAAACAGGGTACAGGAAAACAGTACCAATTAAAATTTGCAAGATATGGATGAAGGATGTAAAACAGGCAGGAAAGCGGCATGGAGGAACTAGAGCAATACTACAGAACAAACAAGAAAGATGGCCCACCATCGTACGCATCCTGGGGTTGTCACATAAACCCACACTCCGCTGGATTATAAGAACTGAGCGTAACAGTGGTTCAGGGATTCAGGATAGTCTCTTTGGATCGATTTGTTATCATGGCCAAACATGCTGCAAGAATATACTAGAAAGAATATGCTAAAAGAGATTAATGTAATGTTTTCTTGAGAAATAGGACAAACAGTGGCAAGTTGTGAAAATGAGTAAAGAAAATTAGTTGAGATTAAGAACGAAATGAAACCTAGGGCAATTTCTGAATACTAGTGATGGATCAATACAGATACCTACTTCTTGGGTTTTAATATTGAACTGTAAAGTACAGTAGAATAAATAACATCAACTACTCATACACCAGAAAGGCTTATGCTTTTGTCAGTTTCTGTTTTTCCTAATGCAATAGGAAAAAAACGTCAGTGTGTATAGCTCAAAAATATCCATTTAAACATGAACTAGCTCAAAGACATCTGTAACAATAAAAGGTATAAAAATGGTGGAAAACAAAATAGAATGTTATGCAGATCTCATCTTATGTCCTGACATTAATATTGTACCTCTAAAGTTTTTGAGAACTAGGGCAGTAAAATAGAGAACAAAACAACCCATTGGAAGTCAAAAGAGCATTACCATGGTAGGAGTTGGAAAAATATTATGATTGTGTGGCTAAATAAACTTTATAAGTAACAAGGAGCACAAGCGAGACAGATAATATGGTAGTAANTAGGAGTTGGAAAAATATTATGATTGTGTGGCTAAATAAATTTTATAAGTAACAAGGAGCACAAGCGAGACAGATAATATGGTAGTAAAGCAAATGATGTCTGACACAGCTAACACGATTAAGGCTAACATAAGGAAGTACTTATATTGAATAAAAAATAATTAAACTTTGGATTTCATTAGCACTTTCAGTTACCTCAACCAGAGGTTTTAGGAGGCTACTTACATGTTTAAAATTACTATATCAAAGGCAATTACTTGAATAAGCAAATATACAACAAAAATATATAAGAAATGCATATCCCCATATGAAGGTATTAATCAACTACTAAAGATTAAGTGTTAAGTTGTACCTGCAGAAATACACATGGCAATGATTGGGCAGAAAACCTGTATTATTGTGCCTGTGGTAGCACATGGGAAAAGGCAACGGGGAGAAATTAAGACACTCAGGTTTACAGGTGTGAAAATTGAATTTCAGTTTTCTAAGTCTGATGACTAAGTTACAAACCTACAGATCTTTGAAATGGATCCCATGGAAATCATGCTTTACTTGTGCGCTTGACTTTCCTCATCTCTTCATCATCACTCTTCCTAGTTTTTGTTTTGGAAAGCAGTTTTAAGCTGAAGCAGTTTTCATTTTTAATCACTACAGTCTCAAAACAGGAACACATTGAGATGGAGAAAACAAGCAAAGAAGAAACAATGTCAGAATTTTATATTTGGTAGATTTGACAATTTTGACAATGGATTATGCCATAAGCAACCAGATATTTATCCTGAAGTCTACCAGCATAATATATCAGAATTCTTTTTCATTTAATCTTGATTTGGTTTTTTCTTACCTTATAGCTTGTTACTAAAACAAGATATGAAAAGTCTGCACTGTAATAGAGAAACTGGACTAGCAGAGGCAGCAAGTGCTCTACTATTCTTGGAAGAGATCTGTGCCATTCACAAGGAATAAAATGGATGTTCTAGCACATTTACTAAGTCAAGACCTTTTTGAAGACTGTTCTGAGGATAATGCAAGGGAAGACCTGAATCTCTCTGCTGAAGAAACGGAATGGCTTAGTTCTGTATTTCTGTAGTATCATGTTAAGCTACTTTTCCTATCAGTCTTGCCACTTCTCTTCCCTATGTTAATGCTTACAGGACAATACTCATAGAGTGCTGCTCCACTTACAGCCTGCACAACACACAGCACACATTTAACTGTGAAGGAGTTCCACTCTTTCACTGAGATTGCATTAATTCAGCACCCGCGGGCACTTTGCTGTACCAGGGTCATAAAATAAAGTATTTATTAAAACATGCGTGCAATATGAAGTCATGGCTACAGGTATGTACTTGAATTGATTTCAAGTGCATTTGTCTTTGTGGACTGAGGTGCCACCTATCTATCTAAAACACAGAGAAGCAGAAAGAAGTGGCAGCAATGCATGTACAAATGGTTTTTTGGTGAGCCGTGCTGACTGAAAATTTTGTAGAAGTTCGGACCTTATTGCATAATAGTTTAGTAAACCACAATTATGAGTAAACTACATTATTTCCTGTATTTTTTTTTTAAATCAACAAAAGCAGTACACATTGAAAAAATAGTGGTTTTGCATGACTTTTTATATGCCTGCTGATAAAATGAGAAGATGCACGCCCTTAAGCTTTCTTGCTTGCTTTGCTACACTAGAATTGTGATATCCTTATCAAAATCTCCTAACATAGTGCTTCAAATATACAGACAATATTGCATTTTACTTGAACATTTTCGTATCTAAGCTATCTATAACATTACTACTGTATATATTCTTATAGCATAATACACTCTTAAAGCAAACAAACACACAAACAAAACAAACCTGTTCTTAGCAGGAAGGACAGGAACAAAATACTGGCACCCGGAATCTAGGTTCCTGACAGTGTGAGAATATAGATGATACCAAATATGGTATTTGTAAAGGATGGTTTAGAGGAAAAAATGGAATCAGATCTCAAGAAACATTTGTTATGAATGGTCACTGTTCTCATGATTTGCTTAATAACAAGAAAAAAAATCTAACATAGCAATCTGGCTTTAACCATCTTGAGAATACCTTAAAGGGGCTGAAAGAGGTAAGTGTAAGTGATGTCTCAGTGAAGCTCTGAATAATTCCAGTGAGTGGTGGCCCCATAACTTCTGATTCACTGACTAGGATCCTTGCTAAAATCCTCTCTTCAAGACTGCTTCTGCATCTCTGTATAGGAAATTTAGGAAGTTCAGAAGACTATCAACAAAACAGAAGAGATAATATCACTAATCCTGCTTCCCCTTCCACACGCACCTGAAAACACAGTTTGAAGTTTATGTTTGAAGTATGTAACAATACAGTCATCAGACTAATCCTTAAGGCTGACTTTAGTCCCTCTCCATGCCACACTGAAGACGTACTTAGTGTGACAGTTTTGCTACCTGTTTTTGCTAACTCATGCTGCTATATCTTGTGGTGCTATGTCCACAGCGTTCTCATGAGCTTGTCTGTCTGAAAAATACTGTGTAGATTTACTGTGTACAGCCCAGAGAATTTGACCTACATACCCTCCACTTTAGAGGCTTCACCTAACGCTTATGACATCTAAAAATAAGCTTTTATACAATAACTGAGCAGAATCTCTCTGCTTTTACTTCTACTGTTGATTTCTTAGTTCTTTTGGATTCTTTCAGCCCCGCAGCTCAATGAAGCTGAGCAGCATACTGAAGAACTTACCTTAGTATGATGCCTCTTTGAATATCACCATCATTTTGGCTCAAACACTTTAAAAGATCAGTAGTGTAAGAACATTTCCAGAAAACTTTTTCTTTAGTCAAAATCAAAATTGTTTTTCTTTAAATGTACACCCACAGCATCTGCATGCATTTTAAAGTCTGAAAACCTATTTTTCTTCTGCCCCTGCTCTACAATCACTTCAATGGCGGCACACTGCTCTAAGAATGAAGATTTTACTGCAGCTGTTCAAGTGGTATGTCATGTCCCAGTAAACCACAAGAAGGAATTCCACACACTGCAGTCTGGAAATAAAAGCAACAAGAGCTCCTGTTGGTCTGATTTTTATGGCAGTGAGGGTGGTAAGACAAAGTTGTTTAGCTTTAAGAAAAAAAAAAAAAAAAATCACAAGAGGATGCATGTTTCTTGATGTGTTTATGCAGAACACCAGAAGCTAAGATGGTACCAGAAATACCATACCATAACTTCAAATACTGCTTTATCAGAGGCCAGTGCAAAATCAGCAAAGGTTAGAATTTTTTTCTAAGATCAAGATGAACTGACAGATTTTCATGCATACCTATGGCCCAGATATAATTTGAAGAGCAAAGTAGGGTATATGGCATTATGAAATAGTTACATAATGCCCTAAATTTTACTTCATCATTTTCAACCTGATTTCATATTTTATAATCTCTGTTACAGGAGTAATCTTGATAACTTCCTGCTGACTTCAGTGGCATGAGTGGTTTTTATGGCTCAAGTAAAACATAGTGGCTTTAGCCATAGGTGAACCCTCACCTCTACATCAAAATTAGGCCACAAAACAGTAGGTTTTCATCTTTCCCTTTCATTATCTTGTGCGTGTTGATCATGGAATACACTTTTCTACTTCTTTTTGCCTCACAGTTAACTTATACTCCCAAGTATAAGTCAATATTTTTCTAAGAACAATTATAGTGCTCTCTAAAACATAGTTTTTCAAGTTAATAAAATATCAGATTAAAACTGCATGCCCTAAGATCACGTCTGTAGTAATAGTTGGAAAAGACTGAATTAAGCAATTTGTTCATTAAATCACCTTTATCCAGGGAATCCAGATTTTTTTATTGTAACTTCTCCAAATGACTTACTGCCATTCAGTAAAATTAAACATATCTAAAATGGTTTTATATATAAAAGTTGCGACAAAGCAGTTTTTCAGTACATATCCACCACATGATACATACTTCTCTTACAACATTCCCATGTTGAAACTTAAACGAAACATACACAGAGATCTACTGCATTCTTTAAGAACACTTCAAGCACACTAGTCATAGGCAAACACAGTTTTATCAGTGTGTCTGTTACTAAAGCTAATGAAAGCCCAAAAGACTGCAAAACTACATACTATCTTGAAAATCCATTCTTGTTAAGGAAAGCTACAATGACAAGATGAGCTGCCTAATGAAAAATGGATGCTGGTTTAACGCATAATGTTGTGGCAATCCAAAGATACAGCCAACCTCTCAGTGTTGGACTCTGTGAGTATACTTTTAACCTCTATATCTGATATCCCCAATTAAACATTTTGAAGTCAGTGAAAAATTTGCCTGTGTGTGCCATACCTATGTGGTACTTCCCATCTAGTTCTTAGATGTAGATTGGCACAAGTATAGAATAGTCTGACTGGTTCATATTTATGGATTACCCAAAGCAGACTTTAATATTTAATTGTTCGCCTAAAGCTATTAGACAAGATGATTACTCAGCAAACACTTTCCAATCACATATGCTATTTGTGAATACTTACTGCTTGATGTTTTAACTTTTTGTAATGATTACATTGTGGTTTGATGCTTGTCACCAACCATGTTTTCTGAACACTGGACAAAGTGATTTTGAAATTTTTGCCTTTTTCAAATTAAAAATTAGAAATAAGTAGGAAGAAGTAATAGTATATTTAATAGCTTAAAAATATTGACTATCAAAGTGCTCTATGAATCTAAAACATGAAAAAGGGTCTTAGAGCAAGATGGGGGACAGCATGGCACAGCTAACACTTTCACAAGGTAAAGGCACTGCAGTCCCTAAGCAGTTAACACAATCAAAACAGTGATATGACTACCTGAAGCATAGTAAGGGGAATCTAGGAGGAAATATGCCTTCTCTTATTTATGACTAACATCAAAGTAGTCTTACAGAGATTGTTTGGTTTTGGTGAATTTATTTTGTGGATAATACAGAAAAGGCTCTGGGAAAGATTCTGAAAAGCTAATGCTTGGACCCTTTTTTTGGTTAAGGAATATGCTTGCCAGGCTGCATAAACTATTACCCTCATGCCTTTCGCCTGTGATATTTTAGCTTCACTGCACATCAGAATGTTGTGAATTGAGAAGGTTTTGTATGATTCTGTGGGTACAGCTGTTACGCTACTGACAAGACGTGGCATGGTATTGTAGTAAGATTTGAGGCCATGTATATAATCATCTTCAGTAAAGTGATTCATTGTATAACAAGTTCAAGAAATAAGCCTCCAGCTTAGATCTTATTGATGAATGTTGATATAGTGCTTGCTCCTGATTGATAGTATCTTTTTGCTACTTTCCTCTGCTTATATATGTGGTGTGTTTTTTTCCTACACATTTTGTTCTATTTCCTACCCAATTCAAAATATAATAAAAAAAATCTACCAACATACACTATTCATAGCTGTATAAGCCAGATCTTCAAATGGTGTATGCTGGTAAAGCTCCACTATAGTTAATAGTAATAGAGAAGTTTAAGCCATTTAAATTATTAACTGTATCAGTCTATTCATATTTCTCTTTTTATATAATAAGAGATTCTGTTTTGTGGAGACCTATGACATATAAATCCATGAAGACCAACAGATAAGCGTGGTATTTGAACTGGAAGTGCTTAACAGTCCGCCTCAGAGTTGACATGTGGAATAGCTGTCAAGTAAAATATTATATATACCTCGTTGTGTGTTAGTTGTTATGCCAATCATCCTCAAACATAACCACAATATCTAACAACCCAAAGCAAGAATACAAAGGATGCCTGCACAGCTATTTGTCTCTGTCAGGTCATTGGGAATCTATATTGTATTTTTTAATTTGTTAGGAAAATCATGCGATAATCTGTTTTCATGTCGCCAGTTTGTGCTGAGATATGCTTGAAATACACTATGTTGCCTATGACAACTCATTGCCTATAATGGTCCCCATTTTGAAAGTTAGTAACTATTCTGATACTTCTGTCCCCATAGTTCAGCAAATCTACTGAGAGTGACTTTTCTGTTACATGGCAAAATCCCCAGGAAGAGAAGCATAACATTGCTTCATGAGAAATATTACCAGTTGAATTATTCTTTTAAAAGAAGAAATTGCAAAAAAGTATTCCTAGCTGCTCAGTGAAAAACCACCATTCTGTTCATCATGCATATACAACTCCTATTTTTCTTAACTAGAATTTAAGCATATGACTAAGATTAAGCACCCTTTTAAAATATGGGTATCTTTCTTATTCAGGTTTCCAGTATTCAGTCTCAACAGACTGAATTTCAGGTATTAAGTAGTCAAAATAAACCGCTCATTAGCAAGCTCCTGTCAAATAATTATTCATACAAAACAACTTTGTGCAAGTGTTTTTGAAAAGCAAATTCAAGAAAATAATAATATGTTGGCAGCCATATTCTGAGCAGAGAAAGAGATGACACTCAGTGACTAAACTGTATTCCGAATTACTTGATTCTATCTTTCAGTTACTTTTCATCGATCTGCCGTACTATTCCTGGTGAGGTATCAGTGCTGTTCATCTCAGAAGCATGAGTTGTTTAATTAACTAATCAGATACAGAAAATACGGCTGAAAAGGCTTGCTTATATTGGAGAGATGTGTATATTCTGAATTTCGATGTCTCTTCTCTTTTTATAAATTTAAAAACCTTACTCAGGAGAAGAAATATTTGTGACAATATCAGTGAATATACAATACAATAAACAAAGTTGGTTTAAACAATCTTTGGAGAGAATTTATTGAACATACAATAATTGTATTGTACTTCTCCAAGAATGTCACTGATGCCTCAGTTTCAAGTTTCAACCCTTACACATAATACTGTAATTCTGCTGAAATTCCATTCCATGGAATTAAAGGTGATGGGAAATAAAATTAAAAAAAAAAACCAAACAAACACACAAAAGAAAACAAAAGGAAAAAAAAAACAAAAAAACAAACAACAAAAACCCCAAACTAAAACCAAAAAACCCCAACATTTCAGATGTCAAATTAGATTGGATTTGGCCATAAGGAAATAACAAATCTGATGTAGCATTTGTTGGAAGACTGTTAAGGAAAACATGATGATGTCAAGGAATTATTCTTTTGGAAACCCTACTTTAAATTACAACTGTCTCTGCCTTCAGGCACAGATTTCTCTAACACTGAATACAAATAAATGCTGATTGCAACTTTGGTAGAGTTAAGAAGGAATCTATTGTACATTGAATAACTGGGATGATGATGACACACTTAGTAGATAGTGGCTTCTACTTCCGTGCCTGCCATTTACACCAAATTGTTATTAAGCAGATGGAAACTTTATACTTGCGATCTCAGAAAAGTATATCTCAGAGCTTTTGATCAAAGCTTATTGAAACTGTAATGATTTGTTGCACATGTGCGGCAACTTTCTCCCTTTCTAGCTGCTGACATGCAAGATAGTTATTTGAAAGAACTTGCATCTCCATGGGTTACAAGGAGAAAATAGATACTATCTAGGGGAGAAAATCTGGTTCCAAAACCAGATAAAATTGCTGTACATTTATTCTTTCTCTGTGCTTATACCAAAGCAAAAGTTGCAGAGAAATAATAAGTGTTGGCCACTTGCTGTGAGAAGTCAATGATTGCGGGCAAATTCCAGAGGGGCCTCAAATCAACTTTGACATGTTTGTGCTATGCTAGGCTTTATGTTCTAGGAAGCAGTGCTAGTCAGGGTTTGTCCATAGCGCTCTAATAATAGCATACTCATTCCAGAAACTGCAGAATACATGGTTGCATACAGTAATACCACTTAACACATTACTAATTCAACTCATAAATCACAAAGACAGTTGTTGCCTGGTCTTTGCAGGCATGGAATGTTTGCAGCAGAGCCAGGAAAAATGACCTCGTTTTAGCACTGGACTATCAAATGATAGTGATGTTCACAGTCTTTGTCACAGAGGGTAGATCTGGTACACTCAGCTTCTTCTGAACAAAGCATGGGGAAAACTTATTTACCAGGTCTTTGTGTTGTAAGGCAACATGTTCCACACACTTCTGTGATGCTCTAGTGGATGCTGCTATTAGATGATCATTTTAGGAAGCTAAAGCATGACATATTCAGCTATATAATAACTTTAAAAAAGAATCTTCACAAAGTGGCTACATGAAAAATACACAAGTTTGTAACCCTTTTGTCAAGACTAAATTAGCAGCAGCAGTGGCCAGCTTCAATTTTACTGGTCAGTAATAATTACTAGCTGAAGCTGTCATCCACAAACTTCGAAAATTTAACAAAATAGTATACTCCTATCTCACATATATTGAATCAAACAATTCAACAAAACAGAACTTTACTGAAGAAAGGAAAAAGGTAACAAGGGAGATGAACAGACCAATATATAATTACCCATTCTCCAATGTACGACAGCAAAATTTATTTCGAGCTCATTAAAAAATATTTCAATACTCAGTATTCTCTTTGAGGTACCTGCCACCGTCGTGTGCTGTGTTCCAACCCCTGTAGTGGCACCTCACTCTGTGATAGCTGCGGTGCTCTGTCCGTCATCCTGCCCAACAGCAAAACCTTGCCGTGATGCAGCAAGAATTGCCACTCCTACTCCACTAGCTGCTCGTGTTGATGATTTTTGCTTTTTAGCAACAGTAAGCAGTGTTGAAAATCTAGTTCCCTGCCTTTTTTTCTTTTTTTTTTTTTTTTTAAATCAGTCACCTCTTCTCTCACAATCTATGGCTCTAGCCTCCTGTTTTTATACTGATGCCTCAGATTTGGGCACCTTTCACCTCAGGTGTGTTTAGGAATAATTATTTTCCCAGACTTTTACATATTGTCTCAGCTAGGTATTTCCCTGTACTTTATGGCAGACCTACTTTTTAAGTAGAAATTTGTGATACATAAATACAAATGTTCAGTGCAAATTGAACATATTTAAGGCCTATCTGCTGGTCCCTTTTCACTTATTTCTCAGCCAGGTTAGGAAAGACACTCCCTTTTAGCAGCCACCCCCCTGAAGCCCTCTGGGAGGGATTACTCCTCATTTTTAAAGACTCCACCACCAGGCTGATGAATACAAACCAAATACACACTGTGAGCTTGCAGTAAGCACTCACGTCAGTGGTGTTAGTTGTCTTGTGGTTATGGAGGAGATTAAGGCGCTAATCAGATCTGAAGAATATTTAGGTCCCTAGCCAGCTTAGATGCTTTGAAAAAAAAAAAAAAAAAGGAGAACCAACCAATCAACCAAAAAACAGTAAAGATTCAACTGTTGCTTTAGGCCTGAAAGACTTCTGGAAGTTTTAATTTCTTTGCATCTTGTGTTCTTTTTTGCTACATAGCACTGCAGCTATTTCCTGACATTGTGGATATTGAGAGGATTATTTAATGAATACTACAAAAATATTGAAGTACAATGAAATGGGAGCAGTATAAATACCTAAAAGGATTAAAAGCTGGTACAACCTCATTAATGAATCATGCTCAAGTAGCTTCTGTGGTTAAACTGGTGATGCCTTGGTTGCTAGCCCATTACTGTCACTGCTTTAAGTAATAAAATAAAAGCGTATGTCTTAAAAATCAATGCCAGGTTACAAGGAAAAAATAGTAGTGCCTTGAAATACTGCAGTACAATCCTATTATGTACATGATTGGTTTTGACAGTTCTGTGGGTTCAGGAGAAAAGCCTGAAACTCTCTTCCTCTGCTAAATGTCTTTGGCGTTAGGCGGTATATGCAGTGAATGAGCAAAGCTGAATTATATGTCACGCTATTTTTTCTCTAAAAAATTCAGGCAGAGGAAGTGGACTTATGTATCTGGTAAGAAGCTGCCTTTAAAAAATATTTTAAAATTTTCTTTATGAAGCTGATTCAATGGAAATTAAAAGTAGACCTTAAAGAGAAATCTCTGTAGAAGGGGTACCAACTTTATTTTGGTTTTTCAAATAATTTGAATGCTAAAAAAACTAAGATAATGTCTCTAAGCAAAATGCAAGATCAAAACTGAGGTTATGTACTAGCACAGAGCCAGCCTTTAGCAATATTCCCTGTATTTGCAATGAGCCATAGGTGTAACCTTGAACTTTGATGAAATTCCAATCTGGATCTGAGCAGTGCAGTTCAGGCCTATGTCTGATTTCAAATATGAAGAGCAATCTTCTGTGTATACCCTCTCTACCAGTTTTGTTGCTGTGTCTATTTTTTTCTTCTTTCCTTTTTCCTTTTTCTTTGAACATGAACAAACCCCCAATATTGATTTTCAACCATAGCTCTTGATGCAACAATTTCTCAAGAATACACATTTTGATTTGAATGTATTAAACAACCATGCTGACCAAAAGAAAAAAAAGGCTACCAAATGAACAGTATGCCAAAAATGATGAGAGAGTAAAATTGAGGAGCAATAACTATTGGCAGATGAAGACAAATACAGACAAGATTTACGTATATGCAAACCTTATTTTGGAAGGTCACGTTAGATTCAGTATGTCAAAAAAGATGAAGCACAGGCCTGAATTTGCTAAGGTTTGCAAAGGGCAGACCATTTAATTTTAGGGAGCAAGATCGTAGGGTATGGTATGCCAACACTGTGGATTTTTAAGGATTATCTTAAACAATCTTTTTGCACAGTTTTCCCTCATTAAAGTTATTATCAGAATACTGGAAATAGACCTGCAGATTCATTTTTCTTTATAGTAAAACATAAAGCTTTGAGGAACAGACATTTTCTTTTGCAGCTCATCTGCAATGTTCTGGGCATTTTAAATAAGCTTCAAAAAGCAAACACGGAAAAACATCTAGATATGGCTGAAATTAAACTTTGGATGAATAGAGTTTCAGATATCATTATTAGTTATGGGGAAAAAAAAATCAAAATCAAGCCTGGAATCTAACAACCTACTAAACATAATTTAAGCTTATCACAATCCAGGTTTGCCATAAATAGCATCTTTGCTGACCAATACCTTTAAGAAAGATGTGTTCACAGGCTTTTGGGTTTTTTACATCAGACTAAAAGAACATTATTTATCAATTCAATAAAAAATCCTGCTAAATCAATAAAAAATGCATGCAGGCACGTTTCCTCTCTTCATTGCAAAGTGAATTTGATTGATGACTTCTGGTTTAGTAGAAAGAAGTGAGTCTTATATTAGAAGTTTCTTACAAAGAAAAGAAATACAAATTGAAAAAAAAAAAAAATAATTCTAGTTCAGATTCTCTTGAGCACGTTTGAAAATCTAAAAGTAGAAATATGTGTCAGTAGTTTCCTCTTGTTTGTGACTAGCGATGACCTTAGCATACTGCCAATATATTGAATCAAAAGTCTTAGATGACAAATGCATTAGAAAATACATAGATAAAAAAATTAACTGTCTTGACATTTCAGGAAAATCAGATTTGATTCCACAGGCAACACATTGTTTAAAATAATGCCATTTGTTTAGATGTATGATGGCTGAGTACAAAGGAGAAAAGAAGGAAGTAGATGAAAATGAAAGAAATTATCCAAATCAGGAAATGAATTAAAAAACTAGTTGTTAATGATTTTCTATCTGGTAGAAAATCATTAATTATAATGTCACCTGCAAGAATAATGCACGAAGAGAACTAGATCTAGCAAATATGTCTGCCTGATAGTCCTATTTCAAATTGGGCTTGTGAGATGTACTCTTTGATGAGTTTGCGTATCTCTCTTTAGTTCTAACAGAAAATATACATTTGCAGCAAGGGAAGAATGTGAATGTGAGTACAAATATGAAGCTTCTTAAATGTCAAAAGATACAGAGCCGGAAACTGATGTCAACTGCACTCAGTCCTCTGTGTGCTTTGCTGTTGACTCTCCTGGGAGAGTAAGCGAAAAAAGAACTGAGGACCAATCCAACTTGTGCTGTACATACCTAGGAAAAAAATTATTATCACTTGATATTATTTACAATGCATTTCGCTTTTCTTTTAAATTTATCTCAGTGTTTCTTTAACTTTTAAATTTATAATTTTATTGTTTAATTATCTTTTCTATATTCATGATGTTTTAACACATGTAACCGCAGAATGTAAAATAGTTGCCCTAGAAAGCACAGCTGAATGTGAACCTCTTCTTTATTTATTTGGGCATTGTACCAAACAAAAATCACACACCCTCTGATTTTAATGTTGACATTTAACATGTACTTTATGAGGTTGCAGTCACCTGGGAGTACCCAGGTGTAACCACAGAATCCATTTCTTTTGATCTTTTAACTTTTAAAAAATTTTCTGTATAAACATAATGCTTCCTTGTAAAGGAAGATATTGAAACTTTTGTAGAGGTTTGAGACGTCCTCCCCCTCCCTTTAGTGAGGCAAGGATAGCTATAGAGCCACTACTTTGTAGGACTGCAAATTCTCTCATATCTCCTAATCCCAATAATGATTGAAATCATCGGAAATTTTTTCCCTATACAAGCATAACGAACTTCCTTGCTGCTGGAAAAACTGGTACCAGCTTAGTATTTGAGGATATAAAAAATCTGACGAAGTCCAATAAAACCATGAAGATGTCTGAGGTACTGTGTAAACCATAATTGTCTTCAACACTTGATTTTGACTGGAAATAATGTTATTAAATATCATAATTATGTACTAAAAATCCAATAGCACGCTTTATTTGTTATTGATGCAATCCTACTTGAGAATAGAATTTAAGACATTGCAGTACTGTTTGGGAACAGATGCAGCCATTAGTAATGCTCAGGACATTAGTGAAAGATAATGTGGTGGCATTTCACAAGGCATATACTTCTACAGCACCTCAGTGAAATCTTGCCATGTTTCAAGTTGTAGAGAGATTTGCCCTAGGTTTTAATAGAGCTAGGATTTCAGTCAATGCTCTTAAAACATGAAAAAAGGCTGAGTGTTCTTGAACTCAAAAGTCAGTAGAGAATAAAAAGAATCAGAGGGTAAGAAAATAATTTTTATCTTGTCAATATTTAACGCAAGGCAATGGGCTTTCATCCATGGGAAACTTAATAGTAGGTAGACAGAAAGATTTGTGGAGAGAAGGAAATAAATTTAATGAGGTGAGCAACTAAAGAAATGATACTGTAGGTCATGAACAGAAACATGCCCTCCAAAATAGCAAGCATAAAAGGAAACACGTAAAGGACCTGAAAAAAAGGATACTCGGACATACCTATCCTCTGAAAGAAACTGTGAGAAAGTATGATCATCATTTCACAGGAGTTGTAAGCATGAGTTATTCACTACCCTGCTGTGTTAAGACTTACTGCAATGCAAGAGGTACAGAAACTAAAAAAAGAAAAGCAACATTCATGTTAAAAGAAAGATACTCTGTTTTGAAATGTTTAGGCTTTGGAGTTTAATTAGAAAGAAAACAACTTGAATGATTAAACATGGACTCCTCATACCAAAGTGAAAAGAAATTATGACTGGAAGTATGGCTCACTTTTGTGTGTAACTGTTAAATGTGGAAGGCCGCGGAGAGGAGTAAAACCTTTAGATGTTGCCACAAACAAACCATCAGCAGTCCATAGCTGCAGCCCAGAACTAAGTGAAAATTAGATGTGAAAGGTGTGTTAACAGAATGCTGGATGAAAAAAAAAGCCACAACAAACTAGTGGAGGAATTAAAGCCCATTTCCAGATGCTATCAAAAATCTGGACAAGATAATCATATTGGTAACTACACACAAACAAAACAACAAGAATTTAAGGAATATTTTTACAACAAAAAATTGATTAATCTACGCAGAAAAAAATATTTTTTTTGAACATTGATGAAAAGGCATCAAAGGACAGCTGAAAGAAGCCCCACACCTTCATAGCACCAAGGAGGCCTTGCTCTGTTCAAGCATGGCAGCAAAAACTCTTTCATTGGAGAAGTAAAATGAGGCAGGGAAACTGGAGCAGATAATTGTGTCAGCAGCCACATCACAAAACCGTCCAAGTTGGAGAGATAACCTCCTACTATCAGCCTACTCGGGTCTTCATACTAAAGCTTAAATTGTTCATAGCCCTGAATCACAGTCATTGAGGTCAAAAGAGACCTCTGGAAGTTGTCTAGTCCAGCTCCCCTGCTCAAAGAAGGGCCAACCACATTAAGTTGCCCAGGGCAATGTCCATTTGATTTTTGAGTATCTTCAAGAACTCCACAAACTCTGGGCAACCTATTCTACTGCTGGATCATCCTTACAGTAAAAAAGACTTTTCTCATATTTAAGTGGAATTTCTTATATTTTAATTTGTGCCCGTTGTCTCTTGCCCTATCATGGGACACCACTGAGAGAGTCTGGCTCCCTGTTCCTTACTTCCTACCTTCAGGCATTTACACACATTGATATCCCACCATTTCAGAGTCTCCTTTTCTCCAGACTGAACAGTCCCAGCTCTCTCAGGCTCTCCTGGTTTGTCAGATGCTTCTGTCCCTTAATCATTTTTATGGCTGTTTTCTGGACTTGCTCCAATATGTCCACATCTTTCCTGTGCTGGAAAGACAAGAACTGGACCCAGTACTCCAGATGTGTCTCACAAGTGCTGAGTAGAGGTGAAGAACACTTCCCTCAACCTGCTGTCAACACTCATATAAATGCAGCACAGGATGCTGCTGGCTGCCTTTGCTGTAAGGACAAAGATTCTTAGTTTATCTGCAAGCTCAGAGCATGCATTTTTTCATGGTCATGTTTTCAAGATTTTTCTTCCTAACTATGAATGATAACAAACAATTCTTAAAAAAGAAAATTCTAGTTAATCTACAATGAAAAAACTCTAAGTTTGGAACCAAAGCATGGGTAATAGATGACAAGAATTTTAATCAATGTTTAATCAATTACCAGAAATGGAGATTGAAATTCAGATTAAATTTAGGTTCTCATTCAAACACATGCTCAATGTTGAGCAGAAAAAGTTCATGATTCTATGTTCTTTAGTATAATGAAAGAATCTGCTCTGAGCTGCAAGGAAGATGTACTAATTATGCATTTTACCGCCATCCATTGGAGTTAGGTGGGAATTTAGCTAAATAGCTACTTGTACTTCCAACTCCTGCCTTCCAAACAGCTTGCAAAGGCATGTGATGCTGCTAGACATTCCTCTTCTGAACAGCTCCAAGGCAAAGGTTATATCTGCCACATCAAACTTGCTGTCATCCCTGGGCACTCAGCAGTTTAGGCTTTTCATGTATTTATTTTTCCAGGCTCTGCTATTGCTGCACTCCATGCCTCTCTGTGTCTGCAGTGCAGTGGCTGTACCCTGGGGTTCAGCCAGCTTTATACTGCTGAACCTCTGCCTGCCTCCTTTCTGAGGACAAATGTATTATGAATGCTTAAAACTTGTCTTGCCTCCAGTTTCTATTCCATATTCCTTTTCTGCAACACTTGAGCAAAGAATGTGAGAAACTGTTTCAGTATCTGTTTGGGAAAATAGGTTACTGCTTCTCTCTTCAGCTCCATCGTTTTATTAATCAACATCAACATATTTATCAATCAGTTCTGGTGCTGGTACTGTCCCACTGAAAAACAGACATACTGTGAGGAGTCTGATCCAAGTGAACCAAGAAGAGGATACACTATACCTAGGAGCTACGTAATACATTCAAAAGGCTTTGAAAATCCCTTTATTTTACTGAAAATAGGGCATACATATGCATGACTAAAAGCACATTTTCAAAGAATCATGACCACTGACAGTTTGCTTTGGATATTCATCTACTCTGCTAAGCTCCTGAAGTAAGTAGCAAGTTCTATGGGAGTGTATTAAGTGAGGGGTGATTCTTGCGTGCACAGTCAAAAAAAAATGAATTCGAAAGTAAAAAGTTGAACCTTCACTTCAATTCAGAGAGAAAGGATAAGTTTCACTGACAAATAAAAGCAATTTATTCTGAATAGTTCACACAAGTCTACATTTAATATTATTCCCAGGACATGTTGCACTGTGTTAATTAAATACGTAAGCCAGATTTTTATTGAATGGGCTTTGATGCATGCTCTGTACCAAACCCGTTTCTACAGTTGAGGTATTTTCTGCTCACTGAAAAGTACATGATGAAAGTTAACAGTATCAAACGAGATGTTCAATATATGGCAAATGTGACCATGTGCTACTCTCAAGTTGCTGTTTGCTATTACTGTCTGTATACCTAAGACTGTTTTTTCCTTTATTTTTCACTGCATTCCTGAGTTGAGATTACTAAAAGTTAAGGCAGCACCCCCACTTTTAAATGTATCAATTGTGAAGCATTGTGACCACAAATAGATTTTACCTGGTAAGAACAGAGGAATAAGATGGATTTCTCTTCCTAAGATGGGCTTCCCCAATTTCTTTGCTGATGGATAGAGGTTAAAGAACGAGAGGTAAATTAAAAAGTTCAGAAACTCATACCAGAAAAGTACAAATCTTTAAATATTCAACAGAGAGAAACACTGTGATAATGAAATCTTTACCAGGAGAAAGGAAAAGAAAATGACAATCTGTGCTATACCAGTAGCTCAGCACATTTAACCAAAACCACTTTCAGAATGGAGAAACCTACTATACTTTTGGTAAGGAAAAGGTGGTTTGGGAAATGAGTGTGCATGCTTTGTAAAGATCATTGTGTTCTTGTGTATCTATCTTGAAATAATGACTGAGGGAAATGTGGAGTACATGATTTCCACAATTTGGTGACCTGAAGAGTTCCTATGTATCAGAGAGAGAGGACACCTAGGAGGTGGGACATGGAAGTGTAACTGTGCTTTTTCTGATGACTAATATTTAATCTGATGGCCAAGAAAAGCTGGACAAGGAAACCTCATCTTAATGAAGATGTGATAGTCCAGGAAATGAAGGTATAATAGCCCAGAAAATGTTTCAGAAAAGATAAATTAAAAACTCTACCCTATTAGCTGACTTAGCATTCTGGACCTATGTGTCTCACATTTTTCGGGCAGCTATGACTATTAATTCTTTATGTGTTCCAGAGGGAGAAGTTGAATTTAGTCCAGAATCACTAGAAGTACAGAATGAGTTTACAACATCAAAATCTTAAACTTGTTTATACAGTCATTCTTATAAATGCTAACTTTGTTCTAAGAATCTGTACTTTTTTCCCTCTCTGTCTCTTTTTTTTTTTGTCTTGTAAGAGTGAAAAGGCATTTCTTCATTCTCCTTAATAAAGGAGACTGCTCTTTTCAAAGATCAAGAACCTCTTCCCTTTCAGGCTGAAGTATGCCAGCATTGCTTTGGAATTCTTCATTCTCTCAGAGAAGCCCTTAGGAAAACCTCCACGTGCTCATCTTTTTTCTTAAACAACAATAACAAAAAAACTCCCATGTTCTTTTTCTTAAAAAAAATATCTAATTATCAAATTCTGAATCCTGAAGCTACTGTTACCTTTGAGGATATGTAGAAGTTCTACAACACATGGTCCTTTAACAATTTAACTGCAGAGGGGAATGCCAGCAGCACTCTTTCTTTTCTGTCTGTTATTTTAAGAGAGAATCTTTTATACCCTCAAGGCCTTTTCATTACAGACTCTCTACTATACCCTCTGCCTGTAGTAGGTAGTGCAAAAATTACCTGACAAAAATATGTGAACAATGCTCATGCAATTACCCCTTCTTAATGGAACTTTAAAAAACATAATAAATCTTACTATCCCAACCACACCATTCAAAGCATAGAACTGATTGGTTTCCAAAATTATTCTCACTTCTCAGAGTATCTTCTCCTGCTGAGCCTTTTCACCTTTCCTTCTTTCCTTATACCACTCACACAGGCATGTATTTTTTTCAAGAGTTCTTGTCAATATTGCCAGTGTTACATAGATGCCACATATTCTTCAGAAAATAAAGATCCTTTTTTTTTTCCTCATGGATCCCTCTCAATGCTTTTGCGATATTTGCCACTGGAACTCATTAAAATGCATGCAACTTTTTCCTATAAGGATAAAATGCTGCAATATGAGTTTGTGCATTTTTACTGTCTCATGTCTGCCTCAGTTTTCTTCTCTGTAAAATCTAGCGTGATGCTATTGCCTTATGCATAAAGCACTGGGCAAACATTTAACAGGGCTCAATTCTAAGGCTGTTATTCTGATCCAATTTTAAGATGAATGCTCTACAGACAGAAATCTGTTCCTTAGAATGTCGGAGA
This sequence comes from Dromas ardeola, assembly GCA_013398915.1. Lineage (NCBI taxonomy): Eukaryota > Metazoa > Chordata > Aves > Charadriiformes > Dromadidae > Dromas > Dromas ardeola. The sequence continues at coordinate 74,107 of VYZM01021002.1, forward strand.
TATTGAGTAAGTGATTTCTGAGATACACAACTAGAGAAATAGTTCCAATATTCTTGTGTGTATGATGTTATTCCTGTGCTTCCTAATCTGAGCACCATGTGGTTCTTTCATACCACATTTGAAACAGTGTCTGCCTAACAATTATCAAATGATTGTAAAATGCCATTATTGTATTAGTATTCTCATCATCTCAATGGCACAAATAAATCTTCAATTTCTTTCTGATTATTTTTTCCCCTTCCTTGTATAAATTGCAGGTAGAGAGTTCTTTCATCATTCTGGGATTAACTGTCTCTCTCCCTCTTTCTCACTCAGTCTCTTACCCTAGTAAAGAACTGGTGTCTTCCTAATGTCTAGAAGGTTATGTTACGGAAAAACAATATTTTTCTAACCTTTATTTTTAACATGTTTCAATATTTTCAATAAGCGTTGAAAGACACAGTTCAAAAGAGAAAGTCTTCTACCTTTTTGTAAAAGATGAACAAATAACATTTTTTCTCTTCTCTGCTAATATGTTTAGACACTTAATACTTCTATGGCTTCCTTTGATTTCAAAAACAGGATTTTCTTAAAGTGTAGAGTGGAGAACAGGAATCCTTTCATATGAAGTCTTTTTCACGACCTGCTGATCTGAATAAAAAGTTTGTGCCTCTAAAAAGTTCTTTTAAGGCTCTATAAATTTAGCCAGATTAAGTACCACTAATAAAAAATGCAATTTAACATTCAAAATCTTATTTTAGAATGTGCCTATTTCAAATAAGTTACTCCCAGAATAAAATTCTTGTACAAACATTTCGCTTTTTCTATGGGATTATGACAAGTAAACAAAAATGTCCCTATAGTGTAAATATAAATTCTTCTCAGCAGTGTATTATTAGGGCAAAGCCAGAAAAAAAATATAGGGAATAGAGAGCTTGGAACAAGACACTGGGAAGGTGGGGACCTAGTGACCTCTAAACTACTACATGAAAGGTAGCAAAGCACATGCTAATTAATCTTAAAAAGTAAATTGAATTTTTGCTGGCGTATACTCAACTATTTTAGTGTTTCATATGTTTGCCAAATTCAAACTGTGGTGGCAATGCGTGGAGAGTGTATTGGTTTTGCATGGCAAGGTCCTGGTAGCGGATAGGCTACAGGGGTGGCTTCTATAAGAAGCTGTTAGAAGCTTCCCCCATGTCCGATACAGTCAATGCCAGCCGGCCCCAAGATGGACCCACTGCTGGCCAAAGCTGAGCCAATCAGCAATGGTGGTATCACCTCTGTGATAAAAGATTTAAGAAGGGGGGAGAACAACCCACAGCAACTGTAGCTGGAGAGAGGAGTGAGAATGTGTGAGAGAAACAACTCTCCAGACACCAAGGTCAGTGAAGAAGGAGTGGGAGAAGGTGTTCCAGGCGCTGGAGCGGATTCACCTGCAGCCCGTGGTGAAGGCCGTGGTGAGGCAGGCTGGCCCCCTGCAGGCCATGGAAGTCCATGGTGAAGCAGATATCCACCTGCAACCCATGGAGGACCAGAGCAGGTGGATGCCTGAAGGGATGCATGTGACCCCGTGGGACGCCGATGCTGGAGCAGGCTCCTGGCAGGACCTGTGGCCCCATGGAGAAAGGAGTCCATGCTGGAGCAGGTTTGCGGACAGGACTGCTGACTCTGTGGGGGGCCCATGTTGAGTAGTCAGATCCTAAAGGACTGCGCCCCATGGAAGGCACCCACACTGGAGCAGTTCATGAAGAATTGCAGCCTGTGGGAAGGACTCACCTTGGAGAAGTTTGTGGAGGACTGTGTCCCATGAGTGGGACCCCACACTGGAGCGGGGAAGAGTGTGAGAAGTCCTCCCTCTGAGGAGGAAGGAACGGCAGAGACAATGTTTGATGAACTGACCACTGCCCCCATCCCCCTGTGCTGCTGGGAGGAGGAGGTAGAGAAAATCAGGAGTGAAGTTGAGTTTGGGAAGAAGGGAGGGGTGGGAGGAAGGCATTTTAAGATTTTTGACTAGCCTAAACTGAACTGAGAAACAACTGATCTAATGACACTGGCATAAAAATTATTGTATGAACACTGGAACATGAAAGCCAGTACAAGATTTTCAATAGTATAGAGCTGCTATTTTTGTCCAAATCTATATAAAGAGTCCAGTACAAAATTCAGCAATGGAGGAACATGGACATACTGGAGAGATTCCAGTGAAGGGCCATGAAGATGATGAGGGGACTGGAGCATCTCTCCCATGAGGAAAGGCTGAGACAGCTGGTACTCTTCAGCCTGGAGAAGAAAAGGCTCAGGGGGTATTAACAATGTATATAAACACCTGAAGGGAGGGTGCAAAGAGCCAGGCTCTTTTCAGTGTTGCCCAGTGGTGGGACCAAAGGCAATGGGCACAAACTGAAACACAGGAGGTTCCCTCTGAACACCAGGAAACACTTTTTTACTGTGAAGGTGACCAAACACTAGCACAGGTTGCCCAGAGATGTAGTGGAGTCTCCCTCCTTGGAGGTATTCAAAAGCCATCTGGATGTGCCCCTGGGCAACCAGGTCTAGCTGTCCCTGCTTGAGCAGGAGGGGTTGGATCAGATGTCCCTTCCAACCTCCACCATTTTGACATTCTGTGCTAAAAGTTACCGAAGATAACTTAGTAAAATATCCATTCATTCTCCATTGTTGACTCTCTAATCCACTCCATATTACTTCCTACCAGCACTCAAATTGATAACTGCTCAACAGAGCCTGATGAATGTCAGAATTTCATTTCCCCTTTGTAAGGCCTTCTTTTTCCAACAGAAGACACAGCATTTCCACTTTCCAACTTAAAAGTTTACAGAAGAAAAAATTTGAAAACATGCATATTAGAAATATGGAAATAAACTTCCATCTGAAATTATTATGTCTGTGGAAAGAGCCTAAAAGATGGAGAATAAGAAGTCCTGGAGCCTCCAAAGGGATTCTCTCCTGTAACGGTCTTGAAGCCTGAAAGCTAGGATTGTCTATGCAGGCAAAATGGCAAAAAGATGGAACAGAAAGATGGCAAACCTGGCATCAGGTTTCTGTAATCAGTTTTTCTGTTGAAAAGTGTGTCAAAATCAGTATCACCTCAGAAAACATTATGAGTTCAATACAGGAACGGATCTCTGACAAAAATCTACTAGTGAAAAATTAATGTTCATTTTCAGTGTTCAGTCTTCAGTATCCATGCATACAATGATGATAGCACTGCTGCTTGTACAGCCTACCCAAACATAACACAGATCGGTACTGTAGAAGTCAATATTTATTAATAGTTTCCATAAAATTAAGATAGATCTATCTTATTTTACAATGACAAGACCTGTGGTAATGCAGACAAGATTGTTTGGTAAATATGAGAAAAGTTTATCACACCCAAAATGTTACTATAACCCTGATGAGTAAGACTCAACTTTTGCCATCATTAGTAGTGCTGCAGTGTATGTTAGTAGGTTCTGCTGTAATAATTGTTTTCCTTTATATCATATTGCTATGTAAAATACATATTCATGTATATTGCACATAGCATCACATGAAAGGGACAAAATACTTTTTACTCCTACACCAGTAAGTGAATCAGAATCAGACTCAGTTTCAGAAATATTTTTTTCTGAAAAAAGCTCTTTTTCTCACACAGAAAAATAAGTCTGCAATTCTGTGCAGCTCTTACACAAATACCACATTGTTTCACAGAAGCCAATGTGCAATCCAACAACTGTTTTAACAAGAAGACACGCTGGTGTAAGGATCAGGACAACCAAATTACTGACCATAGGTTCTATAAGTCACTTAGTAGGAGATGTGGAGAAGATGCTACATCTTCTGCTCTTACTCTAATGAAACTTTGTTTAGTAATTAAGACAGTACATTATAACCTGATGCCTCTTAGAAAACCTATCGCATTTTTGATGACATAACAGATGCCAGCAACCTGTAGGTACGCACTGCTATGTAATTAAAATCCACCTTTCCAGTAATCAAATACCTATGTATCTCTGGCAGTCCTACTGTTAATTTTGGACGTGCTTTAGAATTAACAGACATGTAAGTCACTACAGTGAGTAAGAAAGTATTGAAGAAGACAGCCCCTGGACACAGAAGAGCAACAAAACCAAGTAGCTTTATTAATTCAATTTAAAGGCTTAGCTATTCATACGACTTCATTGTATTTCTTCATTCATCCTACATAATTTTCAGCACTGCAAGTTTCTGTAAAAAACATTCTGATGCTGCTCTAGATATTTCAGATCAACAGTCAAAAGCCACTGACATCTGCATATGCGTGGATGTTAGCAGCACCATGCTGAATGACATGGGCTGTTATGAATAAAAAAATGCATTCAGGTATAAATTTTAATGCCAAATAATAGGTTAACTTAAAGGCACAACATGTTACTGAAGATTCATGTTTTTATTTTACACATTGATTTTGTCACTACATTGGGAATTAGTTACAACAGTTAACATAGTTATATCTATTTCTGGAAAAATACTATCTCAGTTATGTACCTACTGTGCGTATGAAGGTCATGACTCTGCATGACTTACACAAATGCCCAACTTTATTTACTATGTGAAAGCACGCTAATTTCATTGAGCCCACCCAAGAGTACATAAGCACATAAGAAGTATATCTGCATGTCACTGGAGAAAAGAATGTAGAGAAGAAGTTTGCCGAAGTATTTCACCTAAGGGAATAGTTCCTCCTAGCCTACTAGTACAGAATGGCTTGTTTCCACATGGCTTACAACGACCTCCTTCTATAGCACGCTGGCTGCATGCCCACAGTATGACATCGAGATTGTTGTCTTTAAGATGTCATCGTCAACATCGTTTTTTATCACCGTAGTCCAAACTGTCAATAGCAAGGAAGGGCTCCCCTGCAGCCCATCAAGCTAGTATTTTCCATGGCAAGATGTTGAGGTTCTGTATTATATGACCTGATATAACATAGGGGGATGTTTGAAAGAAGTACTCCAAGGAACTCCAGGACAGGGTTAGAGAAATATATAGTGCATGAGGAGCCAACTAGTGTATCCAAAGCAGTTCAGGAGAGAATCTTCCCCAGAACTGCACCCAGACTTCATGTCTGGGGGAACTGGTTTCTGTGCCGTGGAAACTGGTATCATATGTATAGTGCAGCAATCAGGGATAGTGTAGATCAGAATTCTTTCACAGTGCAGATGTATCTCTAATTATTGCACTTCACAACCGTATCTGCACTAAAGCTGGACTAACCACTGCAAATTATCACTGCTTTAGCTAAATTCAAAACGAAATCACTTTTGAAGTGTCTTTCTTTCTTTCAGCAACACTTCATATTTTATTGCAAGGCTGTCAAGAAAGATGTTCCCTTTGAAACAAAAAGGTGTTGTCATGAAGGTCACACAGGAGACATTTAACCCTGCTTTTCTGTATCATCTTGAAATCTAAGTAGAGGGCTGGGAGAAGGGCAAGAAATTTATTGTTTGTTTTTTACAGCGAGAGAAGAAAAAGGGACATCATTAAGTAACCATTGGTAATAAAGAAAATAGACTATCCTGTGAGACTGAGTGTATATCAGACAAAGACAGGCCCTTTCCCTCCCAAACGGACCAGGATATCAGTCAGAGTGGCTTAACAGCCTTTTTTTATAGGGTCCAGCAAACACAGAATTTAGCAGAAGTACATGCTCTTGCAATAGAATCCCAAGCATTCTTTTTTTTCCCTGAAGCTTGCTAAGCCCTTTTTAGTGTTAAGGGACTAACTGACTTTTTATCTCCAACCTCCAGGCAAAACAGTAAATTCAAGTTTTTCACCATATCCTCCTCAATGAACTCAAAGGACTATATTGCCTCTCACATGCGGATCAACCGCCTCACCCTAAGATAAACTGCATTTCAGTACTGTTAAATACCTCTTTCTTAGCAGTACCATCTCCATCAGAAGAGACATGGAGAGTAAACACAAGACACAATTGGTAGGCCAAGATTTTACCTGTGCATCATTTGAATAAAGTATATTTTAACCTGGCAATATTTTTATTCTTATATTTAAAGTCCCTTGGCAAGAAAATGAAATTATTTTTGACCATCCATTACTTATGCATAGATAGCTTACAACACAAGAATATTCCAAATTAGAAAAAGAACCATCATACCTATTTCTCACTCAAAAATAGCTTTCATTGACTCTTTGGGAAGGTTTCTTGTGTTGTGACTGAAAGTCACCTAGGAAAAACTGACCTAAGACATGAAAAAATAAACGGAGCTGCACTGGATTTAGGGCTGGCCCATGCTCATAAAAGTTGGCTTTAGCTGAAGATACTGGTTAGCACACCAAAACATCTCATTCAACCTTGAAAGATAGGGAATATTATGTAGTAGGTGGGCTATACTGTTTCTGCTTTAATGAAAATGTATACTAATAAATGCCAATTTATCTTTACTATCACACTGGCTGCGTTGACTGCTCCCTCATCTATTATGTATTTGTTTCCCTATTTCTTCAGTCTCAAGGTTTGATTTCAGCTAGAACCGCCTGTTGAATGGTTTTGCCTCCACAATTACTGTGCTAGGAAGCAACAGCTCAAGGATAACTACAGACATATCTGCAGGAGACAAGAGGTGAATGAACCTGTTTTTCAGGTAGTTGCTAGGGAAGACTTCTAACAAAGTTTGCTCTCCGAGTTTATTTAACGGAAAGAAAAGCAAAACAAACTTGCCCACAAGTTCTCTCAACACAGTCTATAATATTCAGTGTATTATGACCCCCGAGAAACGATGGAGACCCATGGATGCGTAAACTTTCTTCCTCTGCTTTGACTCTATATTTTGCTCTGCTACTGGGAGATGGTTTTGGTGCATGCACTACCCATTGTGCAAACACAATGTTCTCAGGCAATGAGCTAAATCGGAAATGCAGTACTCATTATATGCCCAATCCTGTTATCCACCCTGTCAAAACTTGCATTAGTTTCAGTGGAAGTACTGCCAAAATGGAACTAGAGAATCCAAGATTATTTGTGAACGATTTCTCATTAGATATCACAGTTCAGAAATTGCAGCAGACAGTTCGCAATTGCTCATTTAACGTACTACATACCTGAATTATAAAATACAAAAGTAATGGACAGCACAGTAATTCTATGAATTTAGGGCAATATTTTATTTGTAGGTAATCATAATTCAATTACTATTTTTGTTTAAAGGATATTGCATGACACTGAATCTTAATTTTACATCATTTACTCCTGTATTGTCATGTGGCACTGCAGAGTACTTGTACATTTTGTTTCCTCTCCTGAAACTCTGCTTTTCTCTTCCCCTTGCTTTCATATAGGTAGACAGAGCTTTGATCCCAGCCCCATTGACCAATCCACTGGAGATATTCTGAATGGGACCTTGACCTTCATCTCAAAGGGTATATGCAATAAAGCGCAAATCACAGCCCTCTCTCCCTCACAGGGATGCAGAGTTTCCTCCACAACATCTGAGATGGCTGCTGTTACGACTGTGGCAATGCTATGGAGAAAATCCAGTTGAAGCAGGCAGCTACAGTTCTACAGACAAAAAGGGAGCAAGGAAAAAATCAGAACCACAGCCATAGACTCCAGGAGAGCAGACTTTGGCTTGTTTACAACTCTGCTTGGAAGAATGCCATGTGATATATGCCTGGATAGAAGAGGGGTCCAGAGAAGCTTCTTGATTTTCAAAGACCTCCTCCAAGCTCAATAATTGGTCCATCCCAATGAGCAGGAAACCAATCAAAGGCAGTAGGATGCCTACATGGATAAATAAGGGGTTCTTGACAAAACTCAACCATAAATATAAAGGATAGAAAAGGTGGAAGCAGGAACACATGACTTGGGAGGAATATAAAGACACTGTCAAAACTTGCAGGGATGAAGTTAGGAAAGCCAGTGTACCTCAGGGGCTGATATATGGGCAATACAGTTTAACATCTTCATTAATGACCTCGATGATGATCAAGTTTGTGGATGTTATAAAAATGGGGGGAGTGTTTCATACATCAGATGATTGTGCTGCCATTCAGAGGGACCATTCAGAATAACCTGCATCACCAGTACATGCTGGGGGACAATAGTCTGGAAATCAGTCTTGAAGAAAATGACATTGGTGTCCTGGAAGACAACAAATTGAACAAGATCCAGCAATGTGTCCTAGCAGCAAAGCGGCCAACAACATCCTGGGTTGCATTAGTAGTGTTGACAGCAGGCCAAGAGAGGTGACCATTCCCCTCTACACAGCACTGGTGAGATCACACCTAGAGTGCTGGGTCCAATTCTGGACTTTCCAGTATAAAAAAAGTATAAAAAAAGACAAGAACATACTGGAGCATGTCCAGCAAAGGGCAATAAAAATGATTAAGGGCCTGCAGCGTCTGTCATATGAAAGGCTGAAAGGGATGAGACAGTTCAGCCTGTAAAAAAGGAGACCTGGGGGGAGAGAGGGAGAGAAGGAGGAGGAAATAAGTAGCTGACAAGGCTGCCCTTGCAGTGATTTTCTTTCCTGTTTTTCTTTTTCCCCATTTTGGTAAAAATAATAATAAAATTAAAAAAAAAAAAAAACAAACAAGCAAACAAAAAAACTCACCACCACCACCAACAAAAAAAAACACAAAAAAACAAACCCAACCCCAAAAACCCAAAGCCAGTACTTAAATACCTTCAAGGTGATCCAAACTGGGGGAATATAAGAAACCTTTTACTAATCTCTGTGCAGAAAAATAAAAATAATAATTAAAAAAAAAACGTGCCTTTTGAAATTGTAAGGCAAAATGGAAGAAAATAAAATCAAACTAAAAAATTCTTGACAAACAACATATGTATTTACTACTGTCTCCAGAATCTGCTCAGAGGAAATGCTGATGTGACACATATTGTCAAGGCCAGAAGAACACTTTCCCTTTCCACAAGATTACCTTGCTTCACTCAGGGTCAGCTTGCTGGGAAAAGCTATTGTGAAGAGCCAGAAGAAACCTCAATGGGGACTCCCCTCTCTTTTGCTCAGAAGCTGCTTTTAAGATGAGGCTCTAGTTCCTGGCTCCCCCCTGACATACCCATTAAAGACGAAGACAGTCCCACAGTGCCTGAGGATTGGTTCTGTAATAAGATCCAGGGTCACCAATCACTCTGTAAGATCTCAGTGAGAAGACAAGGCCAAGACTGAACCAGTAAATCAAGCCCACAGGTTAGGATCATGGAGGTATAAAATCAGGTGCAGATGCAAAGTCAATGCTGGCACAGTGTAGCTTACAAGGCAGGTCCCAAGCAAAAGGTGGCGGAAGAGAGCATCTGCTGAGGCTTCCCCAAGCTCTTCAGGGCAGATTTTCCAACTTAACAAGCTGGCCTTGGCAGCAGACAGATAAACTCCTAGAATGAGGGAAGTGCACTCCAGGTCCTGACACATAACGTAAGAATTCCCATTAAGGTAAATGCTTTTTCAGAGAAGAAAAACTCTCCTGGAAAATGTTATCATAACCTGATGAAGGCAAAGATGCAGCCAGCTGGACAGCATTCAGTGGGACAACCTCCAAATCACAAAACCATCAAATAAAAGTAAGTTCAGTTATTTTCTTTGTCTCTGAGGAAGAAACAAAATGGCCTGCATATTAAGCATTACTCTTACTTTTCTGTCTTATCCCCGTTACTCCTCTGGGTTAGTCATTACTCTTCTACTTTCCACTGCATAAGAAGAAACATTTCTGTTTCTAATTACATCAAAATTTATATCCATCATAACTGATTAGGGTTTAGACCCTGAAGAGACTTCTAGACAGCTTAAAAACTCTACTAAACTTCCATCATTTTTCTTGATGGGCAAGTGTCAGTCTTCTGCTAGGTATTCCTGATTATGTAAAAATTGGTCTTTTTGACAATAAACATATATGATGATTAATTAAAATTCAAACGCAGTCTATTAAGCAAAATCCTATGAATCTTATTTTCACTACTATTGATTTTATTTCAGATTCAATGACAGAAGTCACTGGATATGGTTCAGAAATATTTACAACATTACATTTGTAAGTTTCTCAGTATTAAACACATTTTAAATAAGTAGTTACTACTATATTGAAATACATTATCACCTGATATATTTGGTACGCAAATTCTACTCCATCTGACAGGTGGTTCTATTTAAAACAAGACTGGTTTGTTACTTTTTTTTTCTTTCTTAGTTAAACTTCCAAGGAAAACCAGCTGAAATCAGAAAGACACTGAAAATGAGTGCAAGAAATGAAAAAGTCAGTGCATACTTGCGACAAAGGACAGCTATCAGTTTCTACAGTGTCATTTGGCTGCAGTCTTCTCTTCTACATGGCACGCATCATTTAATGCTGTAGGAAATACATAGGGCCACTGTGCAAGTAATCTTTCATTTCAATGTAAAGGTGGTGTTCACATATTAAGCCCTATTTTCAACAATAGTGTAACATCCATTAGCAATTCAGGGTAATGTTTTCCTGTGCTTGTTCTGTGCAAGCTAGAGAAATAAACTCAAAATCTATTTTAAAGTATTAGATCACTTTATAGTTTGTATCTTTGATTTTTTTTTTCAGGCATACACCAGGAAAAACATATATTTAAATTGATGATATAATACAGAGCTCAATTCTAAGCATTAGCTGTGTTTTATCAGTTTCTCTGACTTTTGTGCCTGAAGCATTTGGATATTTTCTATTGTCTTCATTGTTCAGTAGAAAAACATTTGCATATTGTGAGTGTAAATAGTGAATGACAGGAATCTCACAGGCTAAAGCTAATTCTTTGATAGCATGTTTGCCAGAATTTGAAACCGTAACAAAACACTTGTAGGAGATCTGTTTTTTTAAAAATACACATAGACTAAATTCTGCAGTCTTAACGGCAAATTGCAATAAATATTTCACAGAAGCATACAGAGAGATATTATTTGTGCTACAACACTAATTATATTTTTCTCTTCATTGTGCAGTAAGCACATTTTCAATTAAAATTTTATTTATACTGTAAGTTCTTGTGTTGTAATTTAGCATTTTACAGTGCAGTCTCTAGACTCCTGAATGTTACTGCATTACCAATAATACTAACAAAAAATAAAGTTAAAGCAACACTTTCCTCCATATACTTTTTCTTCTGAAATTTAAGCTTTACACATGTCCCGGAAGAAACAATGACATCAATTCAAAAACCAGTACAAATTGTAAACTGACAGCCATGTAATCTACAAATACATTTTTTACTAAAAATTTGTTGTGGAAAGGTATGAAAATGGATATAGTACACTACTCACAACAAACTCATAGTTCTTACCAAGCACCAAATAATGTGAATTCAGTCAAAATACATCAACCTTCTTGGACAGCACAACCCGATCATAATAAAGAAGGGTTGAGAGCGTGCAGGTGAACAGCACCAACCTCATGACATGATGGAGGACACAGTCCACTAGTGACTGCTACTGTAGGAAAAGTAACTTTCTTAATGCCCTTCAAAATCGGGGATCGTACTATTGGATTCCTCCTTTCAATCTTGTTACTAGTTTGGAACTTTTAAGCCTTGCAAGGCATTGCTACTTAGCATAACCCCACCAATGGAGGTTTTGATCCTTAGCGAAAACAAACTTTACTCCTCATGAGAAGTATCTATTTTCCTGAGGCAGCAGCACTACCTTTTGTCTTAGAAAAAGATCTTTCACTATGTGTCTCTTGCACTTGGGAGCTGAAATTGAAGACAATGGCAATACAACTAATTTACCTCTATTTTGCAAGACTTCAGTACCAAGAACAATGAAACTATGTGAGTACAGGCTGTGAGAAAATTTCTATAAGCTGCAGCCCCATCATACAGTGTTGCCATTGCTAGTGACAGGTCTCAGACTTCATATTAAATCTGCTGCTCCTCAGAACTGAGGTCTGTTGGCCCTGCTCTGTCTGAACCTGAGCTTTGTTTTAGCTTGTTTAACTATAGCAGTGGCTATGGCTAATTTCTTTTGCTTATCTTTGCATAGTGCAACCTTAGTTTTATAAGCATAGTAACAACAAATAGTTATTCTGTTTAGAATGACAATAATGATGTAAGATAGCCTGGTATGATAGCAAAGCCCTTGAGAAGTGGACATGTAGAAGGCTGGAAAGTACAGGCACGGGATGACAAAAGATGGGGCAAAGACTGGCATGGGGGTAGAGTGTTTCCTTTTTGTCCTTAACAACACTCTGAACTTTAAACAAACAAACAAACAAACAAACAAAACCCAGCTGGCATGCTGGGACCTCCAGTCATTGGCTGAAGCTCATACTGCTAGAGTCAACGTACCTTAGTGAGATATATATATGTTACTGAAGTAATTTTCAGACTTCACTATTGTCAGTGTTTTAGGGAACAGAAACTACTTGTAATGAGAATTGGGTCTCCATGCAAATATTTAATTTGTGAAGCTAGAGGCCCTATAGCAACTGTGAATTTTCATGAAGATCCCATTCTTTTTAAATACAGTAATCACTTTTTCCCTGTTTTACTGTAAAACTCAGAGAAGTTTAATTGTATTGTATTGGGACTCAGGAAATTTGCATAAATGAATTCAGTAATTGCCTGTATTTTAAAATGTCTAAAAAAGTTTTGGCCTAGGCTAAGTCTTTGGAACAAGGCTTATACAAAATTCAGAAATTATCACAAACATTTCCAAGAGGTAGCTTGGATGTGGCCATGGTATTTTGGGGAAGAAAAAATGTTTAGCTATATGGATGTGAGCATTTCCATTTCCCCTGGCCTTGAGGCTAGTACAGTCCATTTAATTCACCAACGTCAGTGTTGCCCTTTGAAGGTTCTGAAGTCTATGAAAAAGACCAGTTCCTATTGTGTTAACTAAATCATACAGAGATATGAATTTAAAGTAGGTCTGGTAAATTCCCAGATAAACATTTCTAAACTCGGAATAGATTACTCTAATCCTTGCATGGAGAAGCAGAAGATAAATCTGGCCCTAGAAATGTTACACATTAAAAATTGTTTTGTAAGTGTAACTATGTTTCTCCTCACCAATACTGTATCACTGCCTTTTCAAGAGAATTATTTGTCTGACCTAGAAGCATCATAATACAATAAATATTAACAGCGATGATAATAAATAATTTCAATTATATTACTTTGCATTTTTATAGCAACGTTCATCCTGAAGCTCACTAAAGCATTCAGATAGAAAATAAAGTATACCATGTTTTATGGACATGTATTCCATTGCATCAGGTTTGTATACATAACTTTCATGGCTAAAGTCAAAGTCTTTAATAAATGGAGATTTACCTTCTCTTAATCTCCAGCATGTTTACAGAAACTGAATTGAGTACCTACAAAACTTAAATACTACTTTTATAGCTACTCTATACCTACTCTCTGAGAAATAATGAGAAACACTATATAGAACACAGGAAATTATGTATTGTTATCTTATTTATCTCTCATATCCTGTGTCTTGGCTTCTTTCCTAAATATGCCCTTTAGGATCTGAAATGGAATTGTTCTAAGGAAAAATGAAATAAGATTGACAAAATCTACCTTTAGTATTGTTGCATTTACATTTAAGCATTTAAAACAAATTTTAAAGAGATTAGTATCCCATCTGTTGAAAGAGGCTTTTTCTAAATATCAGTAAAACTATAAATAATGTTTTAGGTTTCTGCATTGCATGCCTGAGTGTGCAGTACCCAATTTTAAGTGTGTGAATAGCCTGAGCATTTTAAGAATGTGTTAAGACTTGGTGGGACTTGACTTGAAACCTGAATGTTAACTATATCAGAAAATTATCACTCAGCAATTGTACAATTAATAGAACCAGCATTTAGGTTCAATGTAGAAAGCCCATTTAATTCATTCTTTCCAGGGAAAGCTGTATAATGCACAACCTTGACTTCTATTTTTATTTTTGTCATGAGGGCATCCATCAAAGGCACCTCTACGAATAGGCAACATCTGCTATTCCATCATTACATGTTGACAAGATTTAGTCTTACAGAGCTGCATATTCTGGATTTCCTTTGATTACTCAGTTACAGAAGAATTACCTTGATTATTGTTGGAATCATGAGGTAGGAAGCACGTGTATTTCCTCTTTGTTAATTAAATCTGAAATAGTGAAAAACGATTTCTCATTGAGAATTACACTTAATAATATATAAAACTCTAGCACTCACAAAAAGAAGTGTTTTATCACATAATTGTGTCTTATTTTTCCCCAAATTAAGCAAAATAAAATGAAAAGTAGGTGGGCATCCAGGCCTTCTTACAGTATGCCTTTTATTCTAAACTACTTTGACATAGTTTAGCTGAATGTTTCAATGTTTCAACCTTAAACACTGGTCTTGATATTAAACACTGCAGTATCAAACATCTATTTATCTAGATAGTAACCATTTCTGTTACCCACTAAAGATACATTGATGCAGTCCTAAATCATCATGCTGTGATACATTGTATCTATACATTATTAAGACAATTCATCATACTCCACTGCAGACATGAGGGCCAAAGAGGTATTTTCACATATATTCAATATGAACGTGTTCTAATACACACAAGTTCCGTACAGCATATGTAGCATCTAAAGCTACCTTGTAGACAACTGCATACTAACATTTGTATTTCCAACGTACAATTAAAATTTTTTGTAAATATTTTTTTCAATAATTAATTCAGTGTTTGCATAGAAGGCCAGCTCCCAAGATTTACAGAGTCATCCTCTTTTTAAAAATGTGACCATGGCAGTCTTACCTTCAGCCGAAAGGCAAAAACCAAACACTAAAATACCAAACTGCACAATGTATATTTTTGTAATAATACCTCACATATCACTACTGTTTGGTTTGCATGGGCTAGATTAGACTAGATGCAGAAAGAAGTTGGGACTTTGTCAGCAAGAAAAAATTCAGAAGGGTATTTGGAAAGTGCGCTCCTTCAACTCTGAACTCTGCAACCGTGTTCCTCCCATCTGTATTGGGAGCCTTGTGGGAGACACCATATTCCACACTGTTAGTGATCTGTGTCTGCTCTATTGGGTGCCATGCTTAGGGCTTGAGCAGCCCATATGTTAGCACGAGCAGCTGCTTTAAGGGAACCTGTCAGCGTGCCCCGTGCCAGCCTGTGCTGTGCTGGTGGGTGTTATGATGGAGATTACACCCCAACCTGTCAGGAGATGGTATGCGATTCTGTTTGTTACACAAAATAAAAGGCACAACAGCATGGGAAGGAGAAAAGGATCTCTCCATAGATGGGATCTGCACAGCCTGCTGTAGGAAAATCCACCCATGGTCCATGCTGCATGTAAGAAGGGTTGCCAGCATATGAGGGATGCAAGATTTACTCTCTATCTATAGTTGTCTTTATTCTCTCTTATTAAAACAACTATTTTATTCCACCACTTGCTATTGGGTCTTTCCCACAGAGATCCGGAATGAACTTTGCACAGCCGTACCCCTCCCTGCTCCCACCCTCCCCCTAAGGGCAGAACACCATCCACCCTTATTGCCCTTCTTCCAACATATAGGACTATGTAGACCTTTACAAACTTTCACTACCAGATCTTCACTCATACAATTGTACAACCATAATTCTATCCATGTTCATTTGTATTTACACATTTTAATCTTTTTCTCTATCCATGAACATCACTCAGCTGATGCAGACCACTCAAAACACTTGAGACATCTGTTATATGTGTTTTGTAGCTGCATTTAATGAGGTATTCTATATGCAACTGAAGAATCAGATTATTAGTTGATACTGTGATATTTCACATTAAGAATGGATGAGATGAACTTGCTGTGGATACTGTGACTTCATTGGTTGTTGCCTGGAATTTTTTTTGTATGTGCGTTAAAAGAGATTCAAGTGCATAAACGTATTGTTATTTTGTGCCATTATATGACCTTACACATACTCTTGTGCAAAGACTCAGACTAGACAAAAATGTTTTCCTGGTAACTCTGTATCCCTGAATAGGCTTAGAGGTATCCCTTATTGTTTATGAACACCATATATTACTTTCTTGTGTTGTAAACTCCAGTTTAATAGTGGGTCTTTTTCTTTGCACTGTCTTTCCCTTTAAGTCTTTGACTACAATTTTCAAGAGACTAATAACATAAAATTGATGACTTGGTAGCAGTAGCCTGTGTTTATCCAAGAAGTATGGATTGCTGGGTAGGTTACGTAGACCATAAACCATATGACAGGGCTCTGTAAACATGTTTAATGGGGGATTTTCTGATAAAGGAACTGGAAAGGAACAACCCTTTTTAACCAATTCTAATTGCTTGCAGAAAAAATCTTGTGAGTCAAGTAGAAACCCCTGTCAGCCAGGTTGTCACAAGAAACTTTAGTTTAATTATGAGCACATCTACTTGCTTATGTGCTTATGTCAGATTCTGAAGTTAGACTACAGTTCTCATACTTCAGTAAGCGGTTTTGCCTATGCTTTCTCTCTAAGAAGGCAATTTTAGTGATGGAATAAACAGTTGGACTGCAAGTTCTGGTTCTCAGGACAGGATCCCTGGCACAAGGCCTTAATGCAATGAGTGTGTGGAGAGATCCTTAGACCGATGGACAGTCCAAACACTGAAGAGACAAAAAATCAAAGCTCTCATTTTGTTTCTGGATTCTTTGGCAGCAATCAGATGCGTTTCTGCAAGAATCACGTATGAGGGCACCACCAAAAATGGGACAGTATGTTAACTAGAAAATCTTTGTACTCATGTTGTTCTTTAGTTACAGTTGCTGTTTCAAATGATAGAACAGCAATATAATAGCGTCAATATGCTGCGATGTGGAAGCACCTGTGACTGATGAAACCTACCCTATGGACTTAGGTATGTAGCTAATTTCCCACAGTTTGCTTCCACATGAAAGTTGGTTGATAATTTTGAAATGCAAACAGAATTACCAGATTGCAAATCAATGTGCTTATGATTTACTGCCCCTAAATAAAGAAAAAAAAAATAAAAAAAAGAACTTTAGTCTGTTGCGATAAAAATACTTACTTTACCCAATATCCATCCTGAAAGGTTGCGTTAGGATACTAAAGGACAGTCTATTGCTTGCATAAGTGGGGAACACAATGCAGTACAAGATAGGGTATGCTTGTAAAGTACAACAGCTATTTGTTGCTAACTCCATGTTTCAGTTAGTTCAAATCACTGTTCTAGCAGTAAAAGCTGTCCCATGTGAATTCGTTGCTGAATAGATATTGTATCTCCAGTTCCTCCTGTACCTGAACCTGGATTGTTTCCATACAGACAAATTCTTAAAAAAAAATTAAAATAATCACACAACCTGAACCATAATAAATGTAGGAAAGAAGGTAGTTCAAAATGATAGGGGTTAGAAGCATAGTCTGTGAAGCACAATTGTTCTGCTTCTTGGTTAATGCTTAATTTCCATATTTGCCATAAACAGTTCTCAGTTACAAAACTTGCCACTGGATTTTTCAGAATGCAAAGCCTGAGGCTTGCTGTGCAGGTTTATTTGTAGATGCAGGGTGGGGAGAGCATGTGTATGTATTTTCTTTTCTTTTCTTTTTTTTTTTTTTTTATGTATTCTAAAACACATAAAAGGGGTAAAAATTTAAAAGTGTTCAGAATGCTAGTGCAGTACAATGTGCACGTTTATATAAGTCTCATGAAAAAAAAAACATAGAGAGAAAGATAGCTTTGAACCTGGGCTCTCCTAAACATTTTTTCTTTAAGGGAGATAAAATAATGAAAAATACTTGCTTAAACTGCTGGCCAAACTCTTATTGTTTGTACCGCTCCTGGAAAAGACCCTGGGGAGCAGCAGCGGAACCTGTGCTATTGATTGGCTGGTTAAATAGAGGCCTATTAGATTCAGACAGGCTGGATTGATTATACAGCAGCAGAAGGAGCTCAGACTCTGAGCTGAGTGAACGTCAGGGGGAGAGAGAGGGAGAGCAAGCGAGAGAAAGCGCGCAATAGAGGGAGACTGTACACACTATAGCATCAGTATGTGACTGCTGGTGCCTGATAATACTGATACCGAGCTCCTTCAGTGGACAACTTGCTGAGCTACCTTTTTTCATATGCAAGAGGATACCACCTCTACACCAGTGCGACTGATAACAGACTGGACATTGGAATAGTTCGTTTTACTTATAATTACATCTCATGTTCTGCATCTCTGAAGAAAGGCTTATTACGGAAGACAAAAATTTATCCTGTCCCCTTAGCTCACATAGTACTGATGATATACAGAGTTTGATCTTCCAGGTAAGGAAATTATCCTTTGCTTTTCTGAGCAGCTAAAAAATGAATTATTCCTTTTGTATATTGCATGTTAAATACAAGCTTTGGCATCTGTTTATAGAATGTATTTATTGCACTTAAATTTCCTTCACTCACAGATGATATGTATGAAAAATTATGCACACCCAAAGGCAATTAAGAAAAGGACATGGTTTGTGCATTGTATTTGTCACACTTAACCCTTCAAGGAAATGGGAATGAAGCAGCCAGAAAGGATGATTTCTAAGTACTTCTGTGGTGTTTTACTGTAACTTGTCCCGCACATGCTAAGCAGTCTGGAGTAATAACAGCACATAAGATCTCTCATATTATTAATTCATTATTGTACATGTTGTGAAGCCAGGTAGAGAGAACATTTACCTGGAGGATTTCTTAGTGCTTGTCAGTAGTTCGAAACAGTATCTGTCTTTTGACTGCAAGCTTACCGCTGCTGCGCAAACATGATCTGCTTTAAATAATATGGCATTAGACTGCCATCTTTTTATATATACAGTAGTTATTGCTAACATTCTGCCTGCAAAGCAAAGGTCAAGGCTTATGACCTGAAATATGAAACCCAGGATGTTCTGTAGTGCTGTGCTGCATGTTTGAAGCAGCAGTTGCATGGACTGATTGCCTGTTTTGATGTGACATTGACACCACTGTCTCCTAACTGCCTAGCACTACGTAAACTTTATATTTCCTTTGGCTGTGTTGAAAATGGTTTTGCCATAATAGGTGATAGGTTACTGTGATTTTGAAGGTGATGGGCTAAAACTGAAATAACCCAGCTTTTGGTTACGTAGCAAGTGATGAAGTTCACTGACTCAGGGTTTACAGGCCATAGGAGCATAACAGTAAGACGACCGCAGTGCCACTTCATTAGTAACAGACTCCTTCCAACTGTGATAATCAGCACCACCTTACTCATCAGTTTGTGCACTCTGCTCCTTGCTCCAAACTGAAAGGAATTTTTCATATGCCAGCTATTGCGATTACTCCCTCTGAGTGAAGTAGAGGCATCAGCCTATTAACCCCAAGCACTTAAGCACCCAGCCAAGTACAACTTTCCAATGCTTTGTCCTGTTAAGAAACTGCTTATAGCAGGCTATTGCTGCTGGACTATGCACCTAAGTGTAATCCATTTTATCCAATGACAAAAATGTCACAAATACAAAAAAGCACTTTCTTCTCTTTCTCTATTCAGGTATTTTTGATAAATTTCTGTAAAGCACCATAGTCAAATACTTAATGATGTCTCAAAATCCCAAATATGAAGTGAAATTCCCACAGTTACCAAAATTATTATTTGTAATTTGTAAAAGCCATTATAAATGTTGGGGACCTTGGGCATATATAGATTTTTTTTTTTTTTAAACTAACAATAATTTGAAGGGGTGCCCAAGTGACAACATGAACAAAATATGCAAGGCTTAAGAGGCAGCTTCATTTTCTGTAATGTGTTACATGAATAAGCACTGGTAAAACAAGAAGTAAACTGATGAGCCAAAACCAAAAGCTTACTTAAACTATAGCATCTGCGCTGTTTTATTTCTTCATATTTGTGAATAATTTCTATGTTGTTTTTTATATACAAAGTTGATCCATGTCAGCAATTTCAATGTTTCCTTCTGAAATTCTTTCCTGGTAGCAAGAAAATCAGTTGGGGTCACATATTGCCACCTTAGCTTTCATTGAGTGGTATCTTACTCCATGAAATACTGCCAGAGGTGAGGACTGCATACAGTGACTATGGAATCAGTGTTAGAATCTGACCATAAATAATGGAGAGGAACCCTTTACATTTTAATTAACCGACTGAAAATCTTAACAGTAAGACAAAGGCCTGGGTATCGAGAGTTAGATGCACCAAATGTAGACAGACTTTTATAAGTAACTAAGATAATTGGATGTCTAATTCACTTTGGCTCCTTACAAAACTCAAGGCCTGTCTCAAAATATTTCATGTGCAGTTTGACTTGCAAAAAGAATCCTTTATGTATGTTCAAAAGCTTTCTTACAGCTGTTATTCATCTCTTTTCTCCCTGAAAAGCCTTATTTACTGTACCTGTGCTCTTTAAATATACCTTATAATTTTGTGATCAGAAATAAAATCAAGCTAATTCTGTGATTTCAAATACACTGATATGATTCCCTCCAGATTAGTATCTGTTAGTATTCAGGTTACATACTAAACATGAAACTCCAAATAATGCTAAAAAGTATTTCTTTTTGCAAAGGGAATATTCCATTTGAACATTGTTTAAAAAAACAAAAAACAAAAACCCCAAGCAATTAGTTATTCGTTTCCGCATTAAAGATTTACAGTGTAAGCATCTTCTTTTGTCAGATTCAGGAAAAATAGCTGAAAAAACCTCAAATCAGAAAGACTTTAAAAGTTTACATATTACAGATTGTGCATTTTCTTTCAAGTCTATAATGCTGTTAATCTGTACCTTTTGCAACACTTTAAATTTATTCAGTTTATCATCTTTTTCTCAAGAAGACAAATCTGGCCTTTTTGAAACTACATTTGCATGGCATTTCAGCTTGAACTCACAGAAAGTAAAATTTATTTTTATTTTCCTAGATAACTTGAAGCCATTAGGGGGCTCTTTCCTCCTATGATATCACACCGCAAGCTGCATTAAACAGATATAGCTGGTTACTAGTCTCATTACAAAAAAAAAATATCCTGCTTGAATGAATTTATTCTGGGTGTAGACCGTTTTAATAATACAAAGAAACTAATAAATCTTTATTGGTGGTTCCCTCTTCCCCCATCCCCCAGGTAATTAAAAGAGGATAGTTCTTCCACTGCCAGCTAGATGGTTATGTTTTGAAATGATCTCGTGCCGCATAAAGGAGAAGCAGGGAACAACATTCAGGAAGAACACAGTACTTTGAAGTAAACTCTGGGGTTACTAAGTCAAGTTAAGAGGCTGATCAGACTGAATACAAAGCACCACTAATGCCCAAAAGCTTAAATTTACTTATTCTAGTAACTGTGACCAACTAGCACTAAAAAAAAAAAATTATATCCTGTTGAGTACTGTTATATTGTACTGTTATGAACCTTAAGTGTAAAGAACAGACATGCTCTTCACTTACACAGTTTTCTTTCAGAAGGGCAGAGCATGTCACCAGGATTTTTGGATGAGTGTTCATTGCACAAAGTGAGACAGAAAGGTAGCTTATATTCTGCAAACATTTACTCATGTGAGTAGCTGCAGTGAAGTTATTGTGGACCAAATTCTAATATCATCTGTTCTGCCTATTACTCCTTTAGTAGTTCCTGTAAATTCATTGCACCACTGCACCTGAAATTACTTGTGAAGTTTCTACTGTTCCTTGTGGGAGTTAGAAATAACTATTGAATAGCCAAATGCAGATTAAGAAAAAGTAATACATTCATAGAATCATAGAATCACAGAATAGTTCGGGTTATAAGGGACCTTAAAGATTCTCTAGTTCCAATCCCCCTGCCGTGGGCAGGGACACCTCCCACTAGACCAGGCTCCTCAAAGCCCCATCCAGCCTGGCCTTGAACACTTCCAGGGATGGGGCATCCAGAATTTCTCTGAGCAACCTCTTCCAGTGCCTCATCACCCTCACAGGAAAGAATTTCTTCCTAGTATCTAACCTAAATGTACCCTCTTTCAGTTTAAAACCGTTACCCCTTGTCCTATCGCTCCACTCCCTGATAAAGAGTCCCTCCCCATCCTTCCTGTAGGCCCCCTTTAAGTACTGGAATGCTGCTATAAGGTCTCCCCAGAGCTTCCTCTTCTCCAGGCTGAACAACCCCAACTGTCTCAGCCTGTCCTCATAACATAGGTCCTCCAGACCTCTGATCATCTTTGTGGCCCTCCTCTGGACCTGCTCCAACAGGTTCATGTCGTTCTTATGCTGGGGACTCCAGAGCTGGACACAGTACTCCAGGTGGGATCTCACCAGAGCAGAGTAGAAGGGCAGAATCACCTCCCTCCACCTGATGGCCATGCTTCTTTTGATGCAGCCCAGGATGCGGTTGGCTTTCTGGGCTGCAAGTGTACATTCCCGGCTCATGTTGAGCTTCTCATTAACCAATACCCCCAAGTCCTTCTCCTCAGGGCTGCTCTCAAACCATTCTCCACCCAACCTGTATTTGAGCCTGGGATTGCCATGACCCAGGTGCAAGACCTTGCACTTGGCCTGGTTGGACTTCATGAGGTTTGCATGGGCCTGTCCAGGTCCCCCTGGATGGCATCCCTTCCCTCCAGCATGTCAACTGTGCCACACAGCTTGGTGTCATTGGCAAACTTGCTGAGGGTGCACTCAATCCTACTGCCCATGTCGCCAACAAAGGTGTTAAACTGCACTGGTCCCAGTACTGACCCCTGAGGAACGCCACTCGTCACTGGTTTCTACTTGGACATCGAGCCGTTGACTGCAACCCTTTGAGTGCAGCCATCTAGCCAGTTCCTTATCCACTGAGTGGTCCATCTGTCAAATCCATGCCTTTCCAATTTAGAGACCAGGATGTCATGTGGGACAGTGTCAATTGCTTTGCATTAAGTCCAGGTAGATGACGTCGGTTGCTCTCCCCGTATCTACCAATGCTGTAATACCATTGTAGAAGACCACCAAATTTGTCAGGCATGACTTGCCTTTGATGAAGCCATGTTGGCTGTCGCAAATCACCTCCTTATTTTCCATGTGCCTTAGCAGAGATTCCAGGGGGATCTGCTCCATGATCTTGCCGGGCACAGAGGTGAGACTGACCGGTCTGTAGTTCCCCGGGTCTTCTTTTTTTCCCTTTTTGAAAATGGGGGTTATGTTTCCCCTCTTCCAGTCAGCAGGAACTTCACCAGACTGCCATGGCTTTTCAAATATAATGGAAAGCGGCTTAGCAACTTCATCCACCAGTTCCCTCAGGACCCATGGATGGATTTCATCTGGTCCCGTGGACTTGTGTACCTTCAGGTTCCTCAGATGGTCTCAAACCTGATCTTCTCCTACAGTGAGCGGTTCTTCATTCTCATAGCCCCTGTTTTTGCCTTCTGCAACTTGGATGGTGCGGTCAGAGCCCTTGCCAGTGATGATGGAGGTGAAAAAGTCGTTCAGCACCTCAGCCTTCTCCATATTCTGGGTGACCAGGTCTCCTGTTTCCTTCCAGAGAGGGCCCACATCGTCCCTCGTCTTGCCTTTATCCCTGGCGTACTTATAGAAGTTTTTCTTGTTATCCTTCGTTATAAATTTGTTGTAAAGCACAGCAAGGTGGTCGCAAGCACTGCAGCAGCATGGTGAGGTAAGACCAGGAGAAACATGAGTGTCATAAGACATGCAAAATGGTTGTCCACCCATTCTAGTTTTGAAGAATTTTCTTATTCCTGCCAACCTTGAGAGAAAAAATCCCGTGTTGGTAGATGACTTGACCATCTTGCTACTTTACATTGTTTAGTTTGGAGAGATTCCAATACTACAGCTCCATTCAAGAAAAAAAGAAAGTAAAAGAAAAAAAAGACTGACACCCTTTGCAGTGCTCTACATTCATGACGTAGGAGAATGATCTGGCCAAGTTGAATATTTTTTTTTTTTTTTAAGCTAAAAAATTTTGTCCTTTCTTGGTTTTACTACAGATCTGAATAGTGTCTCAATTTATACACACGTTTATAGCAACTATTTTATTACATGCAAAGAAGAGCTTTGTTCTGTTAAACAGCACCTAGAAATTCCAACCAGGATCTGGAGACATTGTGTTTGATGCACATAGAAAGGGAAACAACCTCGGTTTGAGGTTCATGCAATGTAATCAAAATTTTCAAAAACTGAAATAAATCAAGTAAAGAGGGCTTTTTCATTGCTGAAAGGCAGCTAAAGTTAACCGTGACTGGCATGCATTTCAAGTAATTGACTGTGTACATGATCAGTCACCAAAGCTGAGCTGGTATAATTATTAGTTATCCTGACTTTATTTAAGGCCCAAATCAGACTAAGCAAATTGCCTGAAGATGACAGGAGGTCTGTGGTAGAAGCAAGTAACAGAGACCACTTCTTTGTTGGAGCCAAGTGCCCTAGCTGTAAGACTCCTTTCTCCTCTATAAAACACAGTTTAATTCAATTGTATGCTCTGCTTCCTTGAAATCAATGAAATTTCATTAAAAAAAAAAAAAAAATTAAACTCATACAAGATTCTTGCCACAAAGTTTCTGCAGAGCTTCACTCCAGAGGTAACTCCAATTTACTGGTTGGTTAATTTATCCCTTATATACACACACTATGCAAAGCAATTTGAATTTTTTTTTTGAATGAAAATTGTTGTATAAATGTAAAGTATTATTATGGCAAACAGAAGCCACTCAAACTTCAGCTAATGAAACCTGCAAGAGTCTGGGATGCTCTATTAAGCATGAATAAATCATTTGTCTCTGATGAATGTTTAAAGATTGATAAAAAACAATTCTTCAGGCATGTACTCAAATAAGAAATACTTAAGATTTTCTTTCCTGTTCCATACTTTTCTAAATATATGCAGGGAATCATTCATACGTCTAGATGTTAGAAATAGAAAAGTTTATAAAAGCAATTCATTCATGTATTGTCAAAACATTTTAAAGATAAATGGTAATAGCACAGATTAAAATACACATTATAATGTAATAAAAAGCAAAAGCTCTTCCTCTTAATTGCTTTACTGGAAAAAAATAACATTACTTAGCAAATGGGGGTCTTTCATACCTCCTGTTTATGTTGGATCTAGACATGTAACTTGCATTGAAAGAACAGCCTGCAGCTTCCTCATATTTGCATACAATCCCTGGGTTAAACCTAAATACATATATATATGTGTGTGTGTATATCTGTGCATATGTCTCTACACCTACCTATATTTAAGCCTATCCTTTACTGTGTGTATTCCACACAGATGTATATACACCTGTTATAGTGAATTTGCAATTTTTAACAATACAGCCATGTAGAATCCAGTCATCTTCTCTGTGTTCCACAGAAGAAAAGGGTTTATCACTTGTGACCTGAAGCCACTTGAGGGTACAAGTTATGGGAAAGGTGCCACCAAGAAATGCAGATCAGCAGATGCCAGGATCCGAACAACAAAATGTTATTTTCCCTGATATCGGAAGTATTTGGTTAAGATCATCTGCTTTAATACAGTAAGACAGCAGAAAGACTTTGCTGTGCAGCACACAAAAAAAAAACCAAACAAACAAACCATTGAAGCATGCAGTACAGTTTGGAGAAAAGCTCTTAAAATTTTTGCATTTACTTGAATTTCAAAATATTTAGAACTGAGACAAAAATGCCGTTGCTTTGCAAAACACTGATTATGTTTGGCTCTGGAACAAGGCATGGACAGATCTTTCTCTGAACAGCAATTATGAACGCTGGTCCATGGAGTATAAAGTATGTGAACAAAGTCCTTCAGAGTAGCTGATGGTGAGAAGTGTCTCATTGTCCTTTGGCAGATTTGTAACACTGTGAATTTATGTGCTCACAGCAGTAGCAAAGCTATGGCAACATCTTAATTATTTATATATCTTCCTCTTTTTTTATTCCCCCCAGAACTCTTTATAACTGATTTAGGAGATGGGACTCTGAGGGGTTTTTTTGCCCTCCAGTTATCAGATATTAAACAGGAAAAAAAAAAAAAACAACAAAACAAAACAAAAAAACCCCCACCACACACACAACCTCCCCCCCGCAAAATTTACCTTTGGGCAAGATGTCAAAGGTGAACACAATTTGTCAAAAATTATTGTAATACAATTTTTCATTGAACATAGTGAAACAATAGGTTTGTTCTTAATACCGTGCAGTAATCAGTAATAACAGTTCTTTGTAGCCCAGAATATTTAACAACGACAGTATGAATATTTTGTACCCTATGGAAATTATATATGCCAGAAAGCAAAAAAGCAATACAGTATCTTACTTTTAATTGTTCTGTAAATCTGTTTTCCATAAGGGTACATAGACTGAGTTCTAAAAACTACTGAAAATACATTGTAGTGCTTTGGTTTTCCTTGATTCTGAAGTCCCATCAATAGTTCTTAGTTCCATGCAACACAGCTGTACTGATATATATGTAGGGACAGTTCTGAAATTAATGTTGCAGTTTTTAACTGGAAATAAAACCAAACTCATTGGCTTGTAGACAAGCACAGGAAAACTTGTAACTTTAGTGAAAGTGAATGGACATTACTACTCTGGGGTTTTGGATTTTGTTGGTTTGTTTTTTGTTTGTTTGGGGTTTTTTTTGCTGTTTGTTTTTGGTTATTTTTTACATCATCTGACAATTCCTGCATGTGATGCATTTTCTTAAGTGAGATTAAAAAATATAAATGTATCTTTCATATTTTGGTCATTTAACTTGTAACAGACTGTACCTTTTCAATACTGTATGGTAAAGCAGCATTGGAAATCATCATCTTAAATGAAATCACAAGTAAATGTTATACAGGGAAACCTACTTTCAAGATCCCTGCCCTATGTTGAGACACAGAAAATTTAAGCAGCTTCAGGTAAGCTTGGATGATGTTCAAGGCACGCAATCTTGGATGTTTGCCCATTAATACTGTGCACTGGTATACACCAAGCACTTCCTTGATGATTTTCAAACAGCATCTTGTAGTGAAGTGTAGAATTTAACTAGCAAAATTGCAGCAATGCTATCAGTATGTTCTCTTTTTTACCTTATGACAATAAAACAAGTATCAGTGGCCAGAATTATAGTTGTTATGAAGCTGCTTATCACTGCCAAAGCCGGAGCAAAGCGTGAAAGCTCTACAGTGTTTGTTAAAAAAGGAAAATGGGTGCTGGACTGCATGGCCAGAAACCTCTCCAAGCAGATGTGTCATGCAGACATTGCTTTGAAGGTCATACGGAACACCCTGCGGATAGACATGTTCCTTTTGCATTGCATATCCATGTATTATTTGACTGTCACAACATATCTAAGACCATGGACAACTGTTTACCAGTTATCTGACCTGACTAACTCCTAGATACATGGGACCAAGAAGACGACATCAGTGAGGTGGTGCAGGGATACAATTAGTAGATCTTGTCACAAGTTATTTTCATACTGTTGAGGAAAACTGTTCAAACCAAAGTTGTACCATATTCTAAGACAGAAGAGTAAAGTGACTTCAGTTTTCTGGGGAGCAACTAGATAATTGTCCTGTTCCATCCCACCCTTACCCTGACCCCCCCTCCAAAACATAAGGTGCAATCTCCTCCCCACTCTAGCTCATCTTCTCAATGTCTTGCCCAAACGCAGCAAATGCAATATGCCTGGGACATATCAACCTTCTCAATAACTCCAAGAATTAGATCTAATGGTATGAGGCGGAGACAAAAATATGTACAAACCCTATTTAACTATATTACATATTAATCTAAAACAAAACATCAAAAAATACCGGTTATTAAATCCTTAGTGTGATGGTTGTATAATTCTCTTAGGCATTTAAATTTCTACCAATTTATTTTGTATCTATCTATCTATCTATCTATCTGTCTGTCTGTCTGTCTGTCTGTCAATCTACCTGAAAGCAAAGAACATCTTCACCTGTTTTCACAACTAAGTGTTCCTACCAAAACTTTGGAGAAGCCCCACTGCAAGAACTGCTGTCAGTTTGTGCAGTGGGTACACACTGGTATGTGCAAGAAGTGAACATCAGGAATTACAGGATGTCAGGATTAACTCACCCACAAGCTTTTATCATGCAAAACAGTTTAAACCCCTTCCATTGAGGAGAGGTATCTTTCATTACTTCATATAAACCTTGGCATAAGAGTACACATATAGATAGCTACCAAGAAATAAAAGACATACTGCAATTCTCCATTCTGGTTTACCTTCATATATTTTCTTTGACTCTGTCATATTTTAACATTCTAAAGAGGAATGCTTCAGCATGAACATTTTTAAGACATTAATTCTAAGTCCAATCTTACTGGCTATGCAAATCTGAGGAATATTGCTACAGTGTTTCCTACTCTTCTAACCATTCATCATCTTTACTTTCGTAAAATATCTGGAGAAGTTTACATCTACACTAAAATCCAGAGAGAAATGCTGTACAATATGTGACAGTATAACAAGTAACAAATGTGTATGCATCTGAAAGGAGAAATGTAGAGCAAAAATCATACTGAAGAAGTAAAAAAGTAGTCTTTCGTGAATTACCTGACACACACAGCATCGGTTATTTCAGCCTGCAAGGTATTTGGAACTCTTATGGGTCAATGATACTTCGTTTCTACTGCATGACACGGCTACACTTACATATTAAGAAACCAGTCATTGCTCTTACACAATACTACAAGACTAGAACTTTTGCTGAAAGGAAACTGGCATTTTCTAGGACAGTATACTGCAAAATCAGCTTGAAGTGTTCTCTGCTGAAGATACCTATTTTAAAACAAAAATTTCTTTGCAAGCCTCCTGTACCCAGGACCAGAAATCTGCTAGTGTCCTGACGTAACTTTAGGATTTGTTTTGTTTTGTTTTTGTTTTGTTTGTTTGTTTTTTCTTCACTTTTCTTAGGTTCTCTTTTTTTGGAAAAGGATTTCTGTCTTTTT
>VYZM01021002.1:102966-123743 GCA_013398915.1 Dromas ardeola
AGAGTGGCTAGGGAACAAATATTATGCTTTATTAAGAAAAGAAGAACATAAGGTCAGCCACTCCAGCCTGTAGCAATATGGAATTTCTTATTTTGGGGGATAAAAATTGTAGAAGGCTTTGGGAGTTTTGCTTTGGTTTTGGTTTTTGTTTTTGTTTGTTTGCTTGTTTGTTTTTGGTTTGGTTTTGTTTGTTTGCTTTTTAGGGGGGGGAAGGGGAGGACTTGGTGTTTGGTTTTTTGGAGTTTGTTTGGAGATGAGTCTGTAGCCACTAAAGTGACAGGTGTTCTATACATCAATTAGATAAATATTTCATGTAGCCATAAAATGCTGTGATCTGTTTTTTTTTTTTTTCCCTGATTCTACTGACTTTTGTAAGAGAGTTTACTTTAGTTGTAAATTTGTTCAATTTCAGCACCCTTCCATAAATCTTGAACTTGGGTATCAAATTAAACCTAATTAGGTCACCTTGTAGCATGCTTTTATTGTAGATAATTCTTTAGCCATTCTGGATTTAGCTACAGCTCTGTGCTTTCTCAATATGTGTCAAGTAGGAAAAATCAACATTAAGATAAGATGCCCTACTCTCAGTAAGGATAATATGTATCTGGAAATACAGTATGTGAAAAATTACCTTATTTTTGTACTTGTTTCAGTAAGCGACCCATGTTTTTTGTCAGTGTACCAATGTAAAAGAAATGTAGGAGTCTAGCAGGACTTTGAGTTTTTGAGAGTCAGCTCTTACCTTTGGGATAGTGGAGCACATCCCCATCACACCTTTATAAAACTCACTTAAATCTTTTGTTGTCATCCTGTCTTAAGACTGACATGTAGTCATGTCATGTTATAGAAGTTTAAGAGAACAGCAGTGTGCAAAACAAAAACTTATTTAACAAATAATCTTGCCTTGGTAGTACTATCTTGATCATAAATAAGCTATACAGCTGTTGTTTTATATGACATGCTTTTAAATCTCTGCTCTGTTACAGATGCACATGTACGCACAATTGAGTCTACCACAGAATTTTCTTTTGAGATCTCAGTCAGCTAAAAAAACTTAGACCCACCACTGTTAGTTTTATTTCAGATAAAAGGCAATATATGCTGGAAATTTCAATTTTTTTCCCCATAATATTGTGAATACTTGAAGTCACTGACTAAATGACTTAAGTAAGTCACCGATTCTAACACGCAGCCTACTTCTTTTGATATCAGACCCTAAACATTATTTGCCTCCAATGTTCCAAGAACCAGGATGATTATTTCCTCTGAGCCAGAAAAACAGTTCTAGCATAAAGCAACATATAAATTTTGGTTAATGTACCATATGTCAGATGATACATTGTCATCATAATTTCTATTACTTTCAATTATTTTTATTCTATCATATTTTAAAACAGTGAAGCCACCAGAAATTTAAATATGTGATTTTGTACTTGTCCCAGTTCGGGGTGGAGCAGGCCCAGCTTCCTCTTCAGCGGGAGAGGCCCTTGCTCGCACTTGTTGCCGTGGTAACCAGGGTCAGCTGACCTGGTTGGTTACCCTGCAGAGGGGTTACACCTGTGGGCAGGTCAGGTGACCCAAAACTGACCAATAGGATGTTCCATCCCACCTGCCACGCTCAGCATAAAAGCTGAGGGTTCAAAAGGATCAGGTTGCCTCCTCTCCAAGGATTCTTCTTTGGTTCTTCTCCAGTGGGCTCTTCTCTAATGGTTCTCCTTCTCCTTCTCCTTCTTCAATGACTGACCTCTGAGGAGGACCCCGTCAGCTCATCTGCCTTTTGATCCTGGTCAGTGTCTTCCAGTTCCCATTTGTCACTGAGTCCAGTCTGGAACTTTCACAGTGCCTGCCAGTAATATCTCCCTGGGAGCTTGATATGGTTTTGTGTATATTTGTACGTATTATATCTATTTCATTATTTCCTTTTTTATTATTTTATTATTAATATTTCATTAAAATAGTTTGGTTTTTTTTCTAAACTCATAACTCTCTTTATCTCTCTTCTGTCTCTCCTTGGAGTGAGAGGTGGGGGAGAGCATCTGTTGTCTTGTCATTGGCCAAGCCAGCCCAAACCATGACAGTACCACACTGGTATCTTCAGCATCTTTTTTTCATCATGAACACAAGTGCCTTGTGCCTATCACTATGCACTATTGTTTGTAATATTAAACACCAAAAAATATATTCTTAGAGATTCTGAACAATTTTTTAACAAAAAAAAAAACTCCAAATGAAGTGAGAATGAATTGCTTGTTTAGAAAATGGAAAACAAGATGTAATGGAGGCCCTAATTTTATTGCTGTTTGATCTTACGGTTTTTTCTCAAACAATATATTAGTTATTTTGCATGAACCAGACACATAGATTGTTTATGTTGATGAAGACCAAAGAAATGTAACACCACTTTTCTATCCACATTACTTTTTCTGACAAATCTCCATGTTATTCTTTTGCATTAATGGACGTTTCTGCCCTCT
Organism: Dromas ardeola; assembly: GCA_013398915.1. NCBI lineage: Eukaryota > Metazoa > Chordata > Aves > Charadriiformes > Dromadidae > Dromas > Dromas ardeola. The sequence continues at coordinate 105,441 of VYZM01021002.1, forward strand.
TTCTCCCCTTCCCTTTTCAGGAAGAGGATAGTCCTGGAGGTATTATGCCTTCAGAGATTAACAGTAAATCTGATTCTTGTAGGTATAATACATAAAATTCAGAAAGTCTAGGAATATTATTGAAAACTTTCTGCAAAAGTTTAAGGTTTTCAAGATGCGAAACAATCTTTAAGTACACATGTCATCAGCAATGCCAGATTTTTTTCATACAAGTAAGTATGGATTAAATCAACCAGCAAAATACTCAAAAGCTCAATTTGATACTTTGGAACCATGTAGAGATGCAGTATTTGCTTCTCAAGTTAGTGACTAAAATTAAAAAAATTACTGAGAGTAAAATCAGAAGACTCCTCTCCTGACTATGAATTTCCTCTGAATATTGGTGATTTTGTCAATTACAGAATGGATGATTCAAGGACAGCACTAGAGTTTCTTAGAAAATATTTCCCTTAATGTCCTGTGAGCGGGGGGAGGGGGGAACCAAAATACACCAACACAAAAAAAAACAATAGAATTCAACTCAGTTTTCTAGGTGCCTTAATTTAAACTCTGCACTGAAAGCATTTGAGCAAAAAGTAAATCTATTTCTACTCTTCAGATGTTGCAATTATGACACAAATATATTTAATGTGACTTTTGCCTTTAGAGTTGCCTCTACAACACAAAGTGTTCCTGTCCCGTAGTGTGTTTTGTCAAACTGCATGAGGGCCCCGTGACCCATAATGAATTATACTGGATGATTTATAGTCAGTCATTAGTAGGTGAACAACTTATTTTATTAAGTATTGCCTAGACTAAGAATTGTATTTGACAGGCCGGGACCTAACCTGGGAATTACAGCTACAATTTCTTCATGTGTAAACACATACAAACAAGTGCACGCAACTATACAACCCATGTCCATATAACCACAATCCAGAAGGTTCTAAATAAAAACTGAAAAGTCCCAATGGTCCAGAACTTTCGAAAATAAAATTTATCCACCAGAAAAACTGAAATGGAAACAAACCGTGCATTGTGATAAAACAGCATGCTTGTTCAGCAGTAATATTTTGCTGTGAACAGCCGCCTTACCTGCATTTAGCATGTGCTGATTGCTCGGTTCACTGAAGCGTACGATGCTGAGCAGAGTCTCGGGTCAACAAATTCATTTATAATGATCAACCTTTTAGGCAGAATATGGGATGAACTAATCTTTACTGTTTTCTTCTAGCTGAGGAGATGCATCTGCTGTTGATAAATATTCGCTAAACAATCAGCAAATCTGCCAGACTCTGTAACTTTTACTCCTTACAGGGAAGGGAGAGGGTGTATTCAAACCGGATACATTGCACTTGAATACAGTATGATAACAAGTATCTATTTTTAACCTGAATGACTCTGACAGGTATATTCATCAATAGCATGGTTGGTTTAATGACAGCAGAAGCTGATGCCAGGGTGACTTCATGTCAGGGGAAATGACTTCCCCTATGTGGGGTGAAAGCGATGTGCAAACCGTACAAAGAGCACAATACGGACACGGCGCTTCACGTGTTTCCACCGAGCGGAACTGAACGTACCTTGCAGACGTGCGAAGGGCCGGGCTCTCCGGGAGTACCGCCGGTAAATCCTCTCTGGCCGGGCTGGTCACCAACAGCTCCGTTTCAGACCCCACCAAGGCTCCCTCTGCGGGGCGAGTGACGCCCTGCCGCGGGAGGCGCAGGGCCGGGCGGAGCGGGGCAGCCCCGGACCCTTCTGGAGCGGGGCCGTTAGTGAGGGGAGGTGCCGCTCGCACCTCCCACAGAACCGTAGTGGGGCGGGAAGAGTGAGCCTGAGGGACAGGGGGTTGGCGGGCGGCCTCCTCTTGGGGGGTGGGGCTGTGGGACCGGTCGCCGGAGTCGGTCGGTCGGTCGGGGGGAGAACAAAGAGGTGAGTGAGGAGCTGCGCTGCGAGGAATCGTAAAATAGAATCATTTAGGTTGGAAAAGACTCTTAAAATCATCGAGTCCGACTGTAAAACTAACACTGCCAAGTCCACCATGTAAACCATGTCCCTCAGTGCCTCACCTACAGGTCTTTTAAATACCTCCAGGGACGGTGACTCAACTACTTCCCTGGACAGGCTGCTGCAGTGTTTGATAACCCTTGTGGTGTAGAAATTTTTCCTAATACCCAATATAAACAAGCCGTGGTGCAACTTGAGGCCATTGCCTCTTGTCCTATCACCTGTTACTTGGGAGAAGGTACTGACCCCCACCTCTCTACAACCTCCTTTCAGGTAGCCCGTAGTGTGTGCTAAGGTCTCCCCTCCGCCTCCCTTTCTCCAGGAGCTGGTGTGAGTCGTGTGAGTCATTTGTTTTTCTTTCTACACCTTCTTCCTAGTTTGTTTTAATTAGTGGGCGTGTGGGGCCCTTTTTTAGAAGGCTGTGCTGTTGCAGTCTCCATTTTTGTTTGTGATTTGCCCTAGTGCTGGGGGAATATGGTTTTCTGTTGTGTTTGCTGTAGTAGAGCATTGGCGGTCCTGGCTGTGACTAGTGAGGGGGCATCCAGGCTTGGAGGGGCCAAGAGTAAGACCTTTGCACTTCTGGGGTGTTAACTCTCAGAGAAACTCACTTGAGATATTGCAGCCAAAACCTGTATGCTGGAAGGTGGTGGTGGTGGGTAAGATGCAAGCTGTAGAGGCTGAATTTCTGTTAGACAAAAAGTGGTGCAGGAGAAAGGAAGGGGGATGGAGTGGAGGTAGGGGCTGACCCTGTAAGTCATGTGAGGCAAGGTGGATGCTGAGGTAGCAGACTTTTAGTATAAGAGTTGTAACTGACGGTACTATTTGCAAAATAGGGTAACATGGTTGATCCATAGCTCTAGGGCTGCATTATATCATGGGCACGCCTGAGTGAAGGCAAGATAAGGAAGTAAAAAGTATTCAGCTCTGAACATTAGGGTTGTGTATGTTTGTGTTTAGTCTCACTGTGTTTTTTTTATCCTAACCTTAAGTCTCGAATCACAGTCTCCTATAATGCTGGTAAACCAGGCTAATTGGAGCAAGGGTGAAAGTGTTTCAAACTTTGGGTGTTTTACCTCTGTTCAGCTCGCAAATCCAAACAAAACAACATCAAGAGAGCCTCAGAGAGGTGTGCAGCTGATGCATGTTTCAGGGACTCATGTGCTGGGAATTAATTCTGTTTAGGCTGCTGGCAGATGGTGGGAGTCTCTGGCCTTTGCCTTGTTTAATCTTGCCATCCCATTGGCAGTGGCCACAGTAGCCCTTGAACAGGCTGTCGTTACTCATTGCTGCCAGACCTGTTGCAGGTGATTGCCATGGCACTCCCCAGTTACACATGACCTCCTTGTTGCAGAAGTCTTTGGTTTTTCCAAAATTATTTCTTTATTCAAGCTATTGTCCGTCGCAAAAAATGTAGAAAAACAATGGGCAGTTCATGAAATGACAATAACTCCATGGCATATGTTCCCTTTCAGAGATTAATTTTGCCCCATCTCTCAAGAACAATCTGTCATACTGATCGCAAAACAGGTTATACCTGAATTGGAGATAGGCATTTCTTGCAATTCCCAAGTTCACTGTGAAAGTTGCTTCTGAATTAATGAACTCATAACTGATCCAATTTGGACTGCTGTTGTGAAAATACTGTTTGCAAAAATGTGTCATGGGAGCGAAAACAACCTTATTTCTGTTCTCCCTCCTTAGGTGTAATGCCTAAGGGTCAAATTTAGTTGATTTGTTAACTTCAAGAGTTTATTAAAATATGTTTGCTTAATATTACTGAGTGGCTTTGTCTTAACTCTACTGCTTTTTCATATGTGATAACTGGAAAAAAAGAAGCCTACATTAGACCTAAGCTTTCACCCATAGTACCAAATTCTACCCTCTTCTTTAGCAAATGTTAAACTGGGGGTGGGGGATAAAAAAATTAGCTAGGGATGGTTCTCAGTGGAATTTAGGATTATGATAAATATTTCAGGGGGAAAAAAGAAATATTTGCTGTCTGCTAAAAGAGCAGTTTCCTTCTACCTGAAGATTTATGAACTGTTGAAGAAGTCACTTCAAGTATACCCAATACGCATTACACTTCTCCATGCTTCCTGTCTTGATTGAGTCATCCGCAAATGCATGTAAGACTTAGAAACAGACTCTATTTTTTTTCTTTTGAGTCACTGAAGTTCTGTATGAATTTTAGAAAGGCTTTAGAAAGTGATTTTCTGTGAATCTATGTGGATTTCTTCGATGGGACTGTAAGAGAAGGGGCAGGTGATTTCTGGAGGTCTTTTGGTGGATTTTGAAACTACTCTGGAGATTGAAAGGTGAAAAAGAAACAGTATATTTCTTGGGACCTTGGTGATAGTAAAAAGCACAATCTCTTCACTCTGCTGCTGTTGAGGAGTACAGTTTGTATGTTTGTGAGAGGTTTTTTGCTTCAAGTACACATTAAGAGGAGTAATTTTCTAAGACTGTTCTTTCAGATTAGCAGAAAGGAGCATGGTTTAGAGAGAAACAAAGACGATAAATTCCTTGCTTTGTTCTAAGCACAAAAAATTGTGAATTTCAGAGCTTTTGTCATCTCCTACCTTGGGTAAAATGAAAAGTCTGCTACCTGAAGACTCTTCTTCAGTTCAAATTCTTATATCAAAGGATCCACAACTTAAAAATAAATCATGACTCTTAGGCATTTATTTGACAAGTGAGAGCAGGGATTTTAATGCCTTGTGGTGTTCTTTGCAGGTTGCTGAATTATCCATACAGGTCTGGTATTTTTTCACTGACAGGTGCTATTATATGCAGCCATTCACTGAATTCAAATTGTGCAGAGTCTAGGAGATTTCTGTGAGTCAACTGATAAAGAATCTTATTCTTAAGAACATTTCCATTTCCTGCTGGATTTTAATACAATAGCCAGGCACTCAAATTGTAATTTTCAAAACTACATTGTGAATTATTACCAAATGCTGATGAAATACCCAAAGCTCTGTGCCGTCTGTTCTTTCAAAATTACCAGTGGGACATGGCCAGTATAGGAGCTGTTACTTACCCATATTACTTCATATTTTATAGGGCTACCTGATGTTTTACTTTTCTTCTCATTTGAAGTCTTACCCATATTTTTGACCTGTAATACAATGCTTTCTTTCCCTTCCCAGCTAAATTGTGGTGTGTTTTGATAACGCTGCACAGGCAGTGCATTATTATCCTGTCAGGGAAACATGTGGCAGTCAACAAGAGAGTATCCTGAATTACATTCGTAGGAAAAGAATTTGGGGAAGATGAACAAAGGCTTTCTTTGCAAATCAGTAGGAAAGATGAACAGGTATAAAGAACAGTGGTTATTTAGAAAAAAAATCCCTCAACAAATCTGATTCTCTGGTTTTCATATGCTCTTAAAAGAAAACTTTGTGGCTGTGTTTGTGGAATATTCTCTTCTATTGCAAAACCATTAGGTAATAGCATACAATTTCCTACAGCTAATGGAGTTATTCTGATACAATATAAAATCAAAGATGCTGCAGACTATGTATTTAAATTATAATCTAATCTATATCTGAGTATGATATAATCCATGAACTGATCCATAATCCTAGTCCCCTGCAAGGACTAGGGCATCTTGAGCGGCCTCTGATTTTTAAATAAAACTGGTATGGTAAGCTTTTAACATTTGCCAGTTTACATTGTGAAATTTCCCTTTATCAAGCAGTGTTGTAAATTTGACAAATTAACATTGATTCTTAGGCAAAATTTGACTGTTATGTCACCAGTACCAGCATTAGTGACATATACAGCCATGTTTCTCTTTAGGCACAAATCTAGTCTGAGTTGTGTGTGGAATACAAATATGGAAACATGTCTTGATACTGAAACTATAACACTAATTACTATTAGTTATCATTAAGCTACTTCTGAAGAGAGGTGATGGATTATTCATCATGTGATAATTTTACATAAACACTTAATGTCTTTCCAGGTTTATAGTACAGTTTAAGTAAATAATAGTTTTTTTCATGAAGAACAGAGTTAAATCCTCTGCTTTTTTGTTTTGTTTTGTTTGTTGGGGGGGGTTGTTATGCAAGAGGATCAGTCCAGGTAATTATGATGATCTCCTCTGTCATCCACTTAATTTACTAGTTTTTCAAGGAAAAAATATTTACTCTCATGCCTTCATAGATCAAATCTTTTATTTTTTTTAATCTTTTTCATGTCATAATGGTTTTTCTTGGCCCTATGTCATTCAGGACTTTTTTAAAGCTTCATTGGATCAGATAAAAGTTTTCATAGGTATTTTTATAGTGTTCTGCTATTTTTCTTGATGTTTTCCTGCCTGAAGAAAGGAAGATCTATTATCAACAAGTGAGTTATACTTTCCAAAATCAGGAAGCTTGGGTAGGTTTTCCAGATTGATGCGTAGCTCACAGTATTTGTCAAATGTTGATGTTTTGGTTTTTTTTGTCATGTCTTTTTTCCTGGGTGAAGCGAATGAACGTAAGTGTCTACACTGTGCATTGAACACCCCAAAATTTTTTTGGGAAAAGGAGGTGAAGATGAGTGCTCTAGCTCTTAAGCTTAGTAAAGCCCTGAAACACTTTTCTAGAATGTGCAAGCAAGCCCTCGCATATGTATCCAGGCATGAAGAGCACAATTGTTACTCCTCTGGTAAGCTATGTCTTCATAGAAGGTAGGCAATGAAAGATACTTGCAATATTATTATCTCATGCCACCTTTCTTGAAGGTAGAGGGCAATTAAAGACACGTGAAAAGCTACAGCGTGCCTTTCTGAAAGTACTCTTTTATTTGTTTGTGACTTATAGGAATTATTTGCTATTTATTTTTATTCAGTTTTTCTCCTAAACAATGAGAATATTTGAGAAAAGTTTGTCTTTTGGCTTTTGAGGAACTTCTTGTGACAATTATAATTTTTAAAATTAATTCTGTGCAGTTTAACATTAGCAGACGTCATGTGTTTGCCAGGAAAAAAATATATATTTTGAGCTGATTTCTCTTAAATCAGTTCTTCAAACTTAAACGAGCTTTGAGAATACACCATAAAATTGGGTGGGTTTTTTGTGCTTCTAAGGCACAGATCATTGAACTTGTTTATTTACATGGGATATCAATAAAAAAAAATGATTTTTTTCTATAATTAGGCTAGATGTAAACTAGCTGATTAGGCTAGCTGAAGTTTGTGGTAGGTTTAAGGGTGGCCATTGCGGAGCAGGCAGGAAAATATGTTTGATGTTTGCAGTTATATAGAAGGAACACAGTGTGATGCCTTATATTAACCTTTAGGGTGGAGAAAAATACCAGTTGTGCTGGATGCCCTCTGTAGATTCAGTGGGTCCGTAGAATTTTCTCCATCCCCGGTGAAGTTGTACCACCATAAAAAACAACTCATGGGAGGAACACTTGGAAAATGCATTCAGATGCAGCAGCCTCTTCATAAATTTGATGTTGTGTGTTTCATGCTTAATGTTTTGTTTTGTTGTGGGCACTTGCGCCATCAGGAGTAATTAAGAACATGCAAAAGAATTGTACACAATGAAACAAAAGCTTAAAAATAACTGTAACTGTGCAGCTGGTTGTACTGCAACTGTTGTAACTATATAGCTGAGCATTTGTAAATTTTAGAAATATAGCAAGTATGCTACAGTAACTGTTAGAAGGGAAAAGATTACTTTTCTCGTTATGTTAGCTCTCAAAAAAGTGAGTTGCAAATGGTGGATGAGTGAAGAAGTCCCTGCATTTATGATCAATTAATTCCTTGCTGTTTATTTATTTTCTTCCATTTCAAAGACATTTTGTTACTTTTCCACTGCAAATGACATCTGCAATGTAAAGGAGCAATTCCAGGTTTTAGAAGTCCAGGGTTAGATATTCCCAAAACAATTTGCTTTTCATAGGGACAGATCTTGAGATATTGAAATTCTGGAAACACAGAAAATTATAAGAGGACAGTTAGCCCCTGGCGACAAAGGGAAGTGTGAAGATAAAAAAACCTAATACACAAATAGATTCTGAAGATAAAAGAAGAAGTAAAACACAAAATGAGTCCTATTTGCTGCAGAGGACAAGCAGCAATAATAGTTTCCCCACCCTCGTGTTTTGTGAGTCTTTGCCTGTCGTGTTAAAGATGGAGATTTTGTCTAGGGAGAGCTTGATAAATGCTTTATGCACATGTGTTGTGGTTTCAGTTGGGATAGAGTTAACTTTATTACTAGCATCTGGTATAGTGCTGTGTTTTGGATTTGGGATGGGAATAGTGTGATTATGTACTGGTGTTTTTGATTGTTGCTAAGCAGTCAAGGCGTTTTCTACTCCTCACACCACCCCGCCAGCAAGTAGGCTGGGCAGGGCACAAGAAGCTGGGAGCAGACACAGCCAGGACAGCTGACGCCAACTGACCAAAAGGAATATTCCATGCCATATGCTACCATGCTCAGTATATAAAGCTGGTGGAAGAAGAAGGAAAAGTTGGGAGGGAAATTTGGAGTGACGGTGTTTGTCTTCCCAAGTAACGATTACATGCCTTGCTTTCCTGGAAATGGTGGAACACCTGTCTGCTGATTGGAAGCAGTGAATTAATTTCTTGTTTTGCTTTGCTTGTGTGCGCGGCTTTTGCTCTACCTATTAAACTGTCTTTATTTCAGCCCACAAGTTTGTTTGTTTTGTTTTTTTTTCTTTCCCCTCCTTTTCTCCCGCTTGGTCCTACCCTTCTTGGAGAGTCTGGGGGCTAGGGAGGAAAGGAGGGGTGAACGAGCATCTGCATGGTCCTAATTGCTGGCTGGGGTTAAACCAGGATAACAAGTTAGGAAGCCATGACTCTTGTGGTGTCAGGGCAATTGTGTGGAAAGAGGTCAGCATGGTTAGGAGATGAAAATGAAAGCGAGGGGGTATGAAAAGTGCTGTAGACCTCTATCTTGTAACCTACATTTTCAGCCTTCTCTTACAGATCCTGTGCAGTTACTTCCTCTCATTCTACATTTTAAGGAAAGCAGAAGGTGGCCCACTAAAATCAGAAATATGACTTCCTGCAATTGAATAAAAATTCCTACTTGTGTTTTACTAGTAATTTTACTGACACTAATTGGTCTTCTTCAAAAATCAATATTAAGGTGGTGGGGTGTCATTTTTCAGGGTCAGCCATTGTGAACCTGATGGGTAGTAACTGGAGGGTTAATGGTGGCTACTGTGAATCTGCACATTATTAGAGAGTCTAAAATTAATAGCACTATAGTGATAAGGATCTCTGTAGCAATTTCTTACCTGTTTACATTTCTGCTTTATCTAGTGTATAACCATGACCAGTTATAAGATACTGCTTCACTATCTCTCAAGCAGTATTAACTTAGAACTTAGCATAGATCTGACAAAGGAGGGTGTGGAGAATAGAAAACAGGGGAGATCCTTTGAGGAATTAACTTGTTGTGAACTAGCCCTCTGGAACATGTGATCATATTTTCCATGTCATATGGTCCTGGTCATCTCATCCCATTCTGTGGTACCACAAGAAACGATGCTCAGCCTGGCAGGGTTGATGAATGACCAGTGAATACTTCTGAACACTCTGCAACAAAGTAATAATCAAAATAAAGATACTGTGAAGGGCAGCTCTAATACTTTCTAGTAGAGCTCAAACATATGTCTTGCTGTTTTAGACAAAATTTTCAAATGATCTCTGGAACCTTATGTTACAGATTAAAATTGAAAATGTTTAAAATACACTGTCCATCAGATTTGGGGAGAATATTCTTTCCTAATGATGGATCTGGTGACAAGTCTAATCATAAACCTGTATCAAATTATCTAAAGTTTATGTACAAATTTAGGCAACTCTTGAATTTCTCTATTGCAGCAGTGTGTTCTTACATTGTCCTCATCTGGTCTCTAGCTACTGTGATCTTGAAAGTGTTGGGAAAAGGACAGGGCATCTCAGTTGCCAACTGGCATCTCAGCCTGCCTTCTTTAAATATGCCTTTAATTTTTTGTATGTTTTTTCTTTTTTGTGTGTGTGGTTTAAACAGTAATTAGGCTAAGATTTCAGTAATATAGCAGGAATTCTGAATTTTTTGTTTGTTTTTCTTTCCCTCATTATGAAACTTCCCTTCCTCCACCCCCTTCCTGATACTGAAATAGTACCAAACTGGAGCACTGAAAGTCAGTGGTGAGGAAGAGACATTAAACATTTTTTAAAAGATTAGAAGAAAAAAACCAAGAAGTTGTAGGAACTAAAGGAATAATGAAGGAATTGAAGGAAAAATTAATCTGCTTTTATTCCAAGTAGTTAAAGACAAACTAGCCATAGATGTAATACGTTTACAACAGTGTCATATCTCTTTAGACCTTATGATATAAACATTGCAAAATGCTAAATACATTTAAGATTTCATAACTAATGCATGACTCTTGATGTTCAGTGTTTTAAATCTTTGCTGATTTCCATAATGGCTTAAATTCTATAGAAACAGTAAATCCAAGAACTGTTTTGTCCTTTCCCTGTTTATAATTTTCCTTTAGAAAGGTCTAACAAAGAGAAAAGAACTGCAGTCATCTTCATCTTGCAGTATCTTCAGCCAATTAATGAACAACACCAATTTCCCAGGAGAAAAAAGAAGTGTTATCTGGAGCTAAAAGGCTGCTAAACCATTTTTTAATCAGAAGTAGTGATGAAAATCTGCTGTAAGAATTCAGAGTACTCTAATTTTATAAAAGGTGAAAACTTTGGGCCCTCCTTTGCACATCTAAATACTGGAGTTGTTTCTTTCTAGCTAGTTGTCAACAGAAACATTAACACTTGACTTCATCCTTGAAGATTATTTTGAATACTCCTTTTGGTGTTCTCTTAAGGGCTCTGCTTATTAAGAAAACAATAATCCTACCAGGTTAATCGAATAAAAAAGTATGCTACAACTTCACAAACATAAAGGTGTAATTCACTGTCAAGGCAAATGAAATTTTGGAAAGTGAAATGCTTGTCATCTTTTGAGAGGAAGAAAAGTGGACTAACTGGGATTTCAACAGTGTTACTGATTCCTAGGCCTGACCTGAAGTTCATCAGTTTGTGTGGAAGACATGCACATTGGTGGACTGAAGACATGCTTCTAGGCAAACACAGTATTAAAAAGTTTTTTCCTCTTATGAAATGTGTCTGGCTAGTTGTTTGATTTCTGCATTGATTGAAAAAAAAAAACACCAAAAAACCCCCCAAAACGAAACACACACAATAATCCCTCCACATCAAAGGTATTCACAGCATGTCTGAAGCTTGAGATTGTCACCATTAGTGCAATGTAACTAATGGTCATCTTCATGCACTTAAAAAAAAAAAAAAAAAAAAAAATCTTTTTCCTCTTCTTTTGTACACTCCACTGTACACTGCATAAAATAAAATCTTTTAAAGGTTAAAATTAAAAGAAAATTCCTTTTTAAAATTGCATAGATATTGCTATATAAAATTATCTAAATCTTTTTTTTTATTAATACAAAGACAAGCCTTACTGTTTAGAAAGACACATTTTTTTTTAAGTAAATTTGTGTTCTTGAATTTCTTTAAGTGGCAGGAATGAAGGTGATTGTCAGGGATGAGAAATTGCAAGTTTGGGTTTGGGTTTTTTTTGCCATGCAGCTTATTCTTTTTGTCATTCATTAACAGGGACAGCAAGAGACAATTTAGTGTCTCTGTACAGATAGTTCAATCCTGTCAAGGAGAATGTGGTGTCTTCCATTTTTATTCTTCTTTGTCCTCTGCTGCTTATCATAAGAATACCTAGGAAGCTGAAGTATGTGTTTGTCCACTAGGACATCTTTTTGTTATGACCTCGATATTCATCACTAGTCTTACTTTAGAAGTACTGAATAGTGATAAATGTGCGTGCTAGCTGGTCTAATCTGGCTGCCAACCAGCAACCTTGAGTTGAGAAGCTCTTTTATCTTGTGAAATGTCCAGGTTCATGAGACATTCAGTCTTTAAACAAAACCAACTACTTAACTTTTCTTTCCGGCTCATCAATAAGGTGTAATGCTGTTTTGAACTTAATTTTTTTAGTAAACAAAAAATGAAGTCTATTTTTGTCAGCACTTCCATCTTTGAAAAAAAAAAAAACAAAACCCAAAACAAAAAAAGAACATGGTGCAGTGATTAATGATTGTGATTAACTCTATGCAGGTTGTGGCTTCATGCCCCAGTGATTCTTCTGTCATTATTCTGGATAAGATGCTGCATTAAGCACATATGCCTTCATCCGTACGGCTTGATAAAAACCTAAAGGTTAACTTTTAGCTTTGTATTTTTCAGTAATGTACTTTTAATGCTGAATGTGAAACTTGTGGTTTACTCTGTTGAATTACCCAATATGCTAATATATAAGAGCTGAATTAGCTGTATTTAAAAATACTAATTCAATATGGAAGGGGGAATAAAGTGATAGTAAAAAAGAAATAAGGTTGCAATTAAGTGCTTCAGACTACTTTTGGAGGTGCTGCCTTCTCACCTCAAAGTAATTTTAATGTAGCCTTTGTTTAGCATCAGTTGCACAAAAGAATTCTATAAATAAGTGATGTAATACCAGTTGAAAATTATGAGCTGTTAATGCTAAATATTGGTGTTTTTTATCAAGTGTGAAGATTTTTCATAGTGGGCTTGAATAGATAGTGAAGATCACCTTATTTTTATCCCCAAAATACAATAACTTCTAATTCCAGACGCTATATAAATTATATCTTTACTGTACATCAAATGCATAGTATGTCCTTGGTATGGCATTATTAACTGGATGTTGCTGAGGTGTTTCAGACTTCTTCCTATTACACTGTGAGGAAAAAGCTGATAAAGACCTCACTGCAACCAAAATAATTAGGGGGGGCAACTCCATGAAAAACTTGTTTACATGTTACTAACCAAGGGATTACACCACTGTAGAATTTATATTTTAAGAACATATGCTATATGTAAATTTCCATTAATTATATGTTAATTCGGAGGGAGGGGAAAGGGAGGTGAGTGAATTAATAATTCCTCCTAACTAGGGTGACTTAGCTATCTGGTTAAGTTACCTTACAATGTTGTGCTCTCAGCTTGGTTCAGGAGACTTATTTTTCTTTCTTTTCAATAGTAAATGAGCTTAGGCAGAGTATGTAGCTGGAGAAGAATTATAAAATAATTACTTTACATTCTTTCTCCCAAGTTTCCTCATAAGTTACATACTATGTCAGATTTGTGAGCATTTCAATGAGCATCTTAACATGTCTGATGTAGGTATAATTCCTATTACAGAATACTTAAAATTCTGTGACACGCATCTTAAAATAAAGGACTTTATGTGTGTTTTGGTGAATGGTGGATGAAGGAAAATGTTATTTCCTATTATGTTTAAACAAAATGTTATGAATGACACAAAATATTGAAGAAAAGCTCCCCTTGGAAAAATGAACACTTATTTAAAAATTTAGAGGATATTTGTCTACACAGAAGTAAGTATACATCCTGTATACTTACTCTTAACCTAAAATTACAACCTGATGTACTGTTGTCATGCTAGTGCTCACTCTTGTCAAGTAAGTAAATTTCTAAAAATACTTAAAGTAATATGTAGATATCTCATGACATTGTATGGGGTGCCCAGGTGCTGAGGTTCAGCAAAGAAAGTGCAGAGTTCCGCACCGGGGTAGAAGCAACCCCATGCACCAGTATATGCTGGGAGACACCCATCTGTAAAGCACCTTGGCAAAGAGAGAGACCTGGTGGAAGTCCTGGTGGAAACAAATAATAAGATGAGCCTGCAATGTGCCCTTGTAGCAAAGAAGGCAAATGGCATCCTGGGCTGTTTTAGGAGGAGTGTTGCCAGCTTGTTGAGAGAGGTGATCATTCCCCTCTGCTCAACACTGGTGTGGCTGTGCGGGAGTGCTGTGTCCACTTCAGGGCTCCCTAGTACAGGAGAGACATGGACAAACTGGAGAGAGTCCAATGAAAGGCCATTAAGATGATGAACGGACTGGAGCATCTCTCCTATGAGGAAGGTCTGACAGAACTGGGGCTCTTCAGCCTGGAGAAGAGAAGGTTCAGTAGGATCTCATCAATGTGTATTAATACCTAAAGGGAGGGTACAAAGAAGGCAGTGGTTCCCAGTGGCAGGACCAGAGGCAATGGGTACAAACTGAAATACAGGAGGTGTCCTCTGAACATCAGGAAACATTTTATGGAAACACTTTTTTAATCAAGCACTGGTTTCCCAGGAAGGTTGTGGAGTCTCCCTCTGTTGAAGATACTCAAAAGCTGTCTGGATGTGGTCCTGGGCAACCGGCTCTATGCGTTCCTGCTTGAGCACAGTGGGTTGGATCAGAAGGCCTCCAGAGGCCCTGTCCAATCTCAACCATTCAAGGATTTCACCATCCGCTTGTGCTGCTTGGCAGGAAGGAGGTAGAGGAGTCGGGAATGAAGGAATGAAGTTGAGCCTTGGAAAAAAGGGTTATTGGTGGGGCAAATGTGCTTTGGATTTTCTTTTTGTTTCTCATCATCCTGCTCTATTTTTAGTTGGTAATAAATTAAATCAATCTTCTCCAAGCTGATTTTTTTTTTTGGTAATGATGGTAATTGGTAAGTGATCTCCCTGTCTTTATTGCAAACCACGAACTTTGCAGTCTTGTTTTCTCTCTCTCTCTCTCTTTCTCTCTCTGGTTGAGGCAGTGGAGTGAGAGAGTGATTGGGTGCGGGTCTGGATATCTGCCAAAGTCAACCCACCACAGACATAATGAGAAATAAAAGCCCTTAGGTTGATTGAAGCTTACTACATTTCTAATTTTTAAGAATCAATTGGAGTGTATATTAAGAGGAAAAGCAGAGAACTGAGGTTCACACACCAATTACCACAGAATGTGTCTAGAGAATGATTTTTATGTATATTAATCTTGTTTTAGGACTAGAAAAGATAAATCTTACAAGTTGTGAAGTCTTGTGTGTAGTCCCATATATATTACGAATTTACTTGGTGCTCCTTTTTATAAGGATCTCATAAGTAGAATTTTCCATTAAAAGTTACTCTTTTTAAGAAAGCTCATTTTTCATATTCTTTCATAGTTGTTAAGAAAATCAAAGTAGTCACGTCTTTACTACAAGAAATCATAGAACGGTTTGGGTTGGAAGGGATGTTTGAAGATCATCTAGTCCAACCACTCCCCCCCCAACAAGGCAGGAACGTCTTTCACTAGATCAGGTTCCTTAAAGCGTCAACACTTCCAATGATGAATCGTCCGCAACTTCTCTGGGCAACTTCCTTCAGTGTCTTACCATTGTCATTGTTAAAAATTTCTTTCTCATGTCCAGTCTAAACCTCCCTTTTTTCAGTTTAAAGCTGTTGCCTTTTGTCTTGTCACTACAGGCTTTGATAAACGGTCTCTGTCTTTCTTACAAGCCCTGCTTATGTATTGAAAGGTCACAATAAGGTCTCCCCAGAGCCTTCTCTTCTTCAGGCTGAGCAGTCCTAGCTCTCTCAGCCTTTCTTCACAGGAGAGGTGCTCCAGCCAACAACCAAATACTTTGGTTTGTTTGGGGTAGAGTTGTTCTGCACTTCATTCTCCACATTTTTTTTCTGTTTTTCAAAAAACAAGTATGTTTTATATGCCAATTTGAGTTGCTATCACCATGAAAATGTGAGGAAAATGTATTCTTGCCCTTCTTTGCAATGTTATTACAATTATTACTTGATTTTATTTTATTTTATCAGTACCTTGTTTTTCCTGTAGTTTTTACTACAAAATGAAGATAATTTTTAAATTTGAAAATAATAACTATTTAGATCCTAAGGTAAATAGTGGAAAATAAACAAGTTATGGTTCCAGAACAAAGGAATTGTCTATTCCAGCTACTGCTCCACAAAATTTTGGGTTTACGGTAAAGCAGACTCCTGGAAAAGTAAACGTTAGTCTCTGAATGTTCCTTAAATGCACAGCAAAAAGATGGTTTCATGTACTGTTAATGAGGTTATCAAACTCTTCTGGAATACAATAAACTCTCCTTATTTCTAACATACTGTAGCTGGCATTTGTCAGAAAATTTGGGTGTGGTGTCTTTTTGCTGTAGCCATCTCTCTTAAACTGAAGATGACAATACTTTTGAAATGATATTGGTCTTCATATAATATTGGTCAGTGTTTTTAATATTTGAACAAATGACACAAATATATTATCCAACTGTAGAATTATTATGATAATTCCAACTTTTTTTCAATATACTCAGAGTTTTATAAGACACTTTATAATATTGTAACAGTGAATCCAGTTTTAATCCTCTAGTGAAATTTATTATCGAAAAATGTCCTGTCATTAGAGCCTTATAGCATTCGTTAATCACTATTACTGTATGTAAGACACTCTAGAGGAACTTAAATGAGTTTTTCTAAGAAAGTGAAAACTTTTGTATTGTATTGACTTATATTATTGATTCCTTTTTCTCCATAGTATAACAGAAAACCTTTTTCCTGTGTCCTTCCCCTTCTCCTCCCCTGCCCCAGATATCCACTGTTAATGAATTCTACCATGTCTTGATAAGATTTTGCAAATACATTTTGAACATTTCTGTCTCCCCTTATTTCTGCTTGTCAGTTAGGAACACCACTCACCCTTTGCAGCATCTTACATGGTAGAAAACTATTCAAGCTTCAATATCCATTTGTTACGTTTGAACAAAAAGAGCCTGTTGCTAATGCTGCTGATGTCAGAAAAAGATCCAACAGCACTGGTAAACTTTGAAATAGGTAAAGTCTATTTCTAAAATTCCTTTTATTCTCATTGCCTGATGAGCTGTTGATTTGAGTAAGCCCAACAAACTGCTGTACGTAAACCAGGGCGTTTAAAAGTGGTGTTCCAAAAGTTAGCATTCAAGCTCAAGTTTAATTGCTTGAAGAATCAGTCTGATTTCAGAACTCATCATCTTCCAGGGACTCTCAATAAAAATTAGACCACTTAGTTTCCTAATACAGGACCCTGTAAATATATATCCATCCAAGTGTATTTGGTTAAACAGCACCACTTACAGGGAAAATCACCTAATTTGCTATACAACTTTGACCTTTTTAAAAATAATTTGTTAATATAAATTTAACACATTTTTACAGTGCCAAGTGATTAGACAATCAATACAACTTGCCATGTGCCATAATTAATTTGCATTTCACGTTTCTGTGAGGATGAGAATATAGTATGAACTGTGCTGAATTCTGCTTGGTTCTGTTTAATACACTGGTAGGTCATAATGTAGTTCAGATGAACTCCAGGGGCACTGCGCGCTATCTGAGTTAATGAAGATGGGGACAACTTACAGTAAATGTTATGATCCTGGAAACAGAAATTCATTTAACTTGATTTTGCTGGGGGGATACTCTAGATAAGTCACAGCTGATAATCTTGGTCAATAGTTAATTCAGAGAAATCTTACTATATGTAGTATATACACAAGTTGTTCAGATAAAAGACACTAGGCTACTGACATGTTACCAGGTTCCTTGTAAATGATGCTGATGAAGAGGGATGAATTGTGAGTGAGAATAAATGGAGAAGTTCATATGCACAGACTCTGATATGAAGGTTTACATGTGCAACGTGCACTTGCAAGTTTAACAATTTTTATCCATAGCACAATAAATGAGGGTTTTTTGATTATGGGGATGTCCTTTATAATACACTGTTTACAACTGTGTGTACATAAATTGGAAATAAGTTTTTTCTAGTCACAGATCACTTTAATCAATTATAAGATTTTGTAGCTTTTTGAAGCATGTATGGTAAAATATATATTTTTAAAAATTCATTTTATGTGAGTAAATGTTGTGGAAAAGTGTTGGCATTGTAGCCTGCTAGTTTCTTAGTTGCCTACATAGAACATGCAGAGCTTATAATACTGTAATTTAGATATTCTTCAGCTCAATAGAAATATGACTTGGAGAAGTTTGGTCAAAATAAGCAGGAAGTTGAAATTCATAATTGTAGACTTTCTTGCCTCTACAATTGAAAGCAGTTATAGAAAGTAAAAATGGAGTAATCATAGGACCTATAGTTTCTGTTCTGGAAACCTCCCACATTCATCAAATATGGTATTTCTAGAACTTAATAAATTAATCCTGGCAATGACTTAATTTGTGAAATCATTCCTTTGTGGTTTTTGCTGTATTTTATAAGTACATGCAAACAGTCTATAGTCTTTCTATTAGTATAATAATCCACTCTTCAACTGTTCCTTTAAGTCTCTCATATTTAAATGACTTAAGAATCTAGAAAGTGGATTCAAGGCAATATGGTGTTCTTGATATCTGCAGAATGTGACTTTAACAAAAT
>VYZM01021002.1:127685-156067 GCA_013398915.1 Dromas ardeola
TTTATCCTGTGAAACGTGTGAATTGGGTTAATGAAAAAAAAAAAAAAAAATTGGTGTTAAAGTTTTTCTAAGGGACATTTTTGCACGGTTCTGGAAGCTCTTTTGCATACATAAGATTGTTTGCAGCTAGTTGCTCTCGCATAGTATTTTGTAGTGTAGCTCTTTGTATGTTAACACAAATCCTCCAGTATAGTTCTCTCAAACATATGTGTATTTGATGGTTAGGAAAAAAAAAAATACAATCCACCTAAATTCTCTCTGTTAGCATAGGTGACAAATATGTCTTTGTTTAATAACTGCGTACTGTTCTGCTCTGAAAAAGTCTATAGTTTGGTTGAACTTAGCTTTTACAATTGATGACCCAAGATTTCAATGTTTATACTGGTGGAATTTGCTGAGGTTCTTAGTGCTAGGGTAGGCTTTGCTAAAAATAATTGGGGAAATAACTTATTCAGAACTGGGGCTAGTTTTACATTGGAATAGATATGGAATACCCTGGTTGACTTTAAGTTTGAATTTCGTCAAAGTAGTTTAGTGCTACCAGAACACCTCGCAGACCAATAAAATATCTCAGAGTATATGATATTATTGCTGTTATTAAGTGCAGAACAGGGTTATCAAAAATCCCGATTAAAATTTTGTTTGTTTTCTTTTTAAATGGATTGGCTTGTCTGTGTCAAGAAAGGAAACTGTTGTTATACTGTAAATGTAGAAGTTTCTTTTCTGTATGTGATGTCTGCATTTAGAAGAAAAGTTCCAAAGTGACTGGGTACTGATGTGGAGCTTCAAACTATGGGAAAACTTCAGGAAACTTCCTCCTTTAACAGTTCCCAGAATACACAATTAGGTATGGGTTTTTTTCTGAATTGTTGCAAAAAAGCTGATAAACCTGTGTTAGAAAATATGGCCTATTTTGAAACATACTTTCCTTGTGGTAGTTGCTGGATCAAGAAGACAAATTGGAATCAAACATAGCTGATTCCAAAAACT
The DNA here is from genome assembly GCA_013398915.1 of Dromas ardeola. Lineage (NCBI taxonomy): Eukaryota > Metazoa > Chordata > Aves > Charadriiformes > Dromadidae > Dromas > Dromas ardeola. Next base: position 128,676 of record VYZM01021002.1, read on the forward strand.
GAATATTGAAACCAAGTGATTTTGTTGCAAAACCATTAAATGACAATTTTAAGCATATGGAGGGAGGAAATGAATTGTGTAGCCAGGTCCTTTGCTGAAATGGTAGAACTATCTGTTTAGAATTAACCACAGACTTGAAATTATTCACTGAACAGGACATTCTTTGTGGCTTTTCACTAATAATTATTTCTAAAAAGCATAGGTACTTCAACTTTCTGAACCACCTGGCAGCTAGATTAATAGATTCTTGGCAGCAGATTACAAACACCGGTATGTAGTGGCTACCAGATGAGCATTAATTTAGTTTTGTATTAAGCATGCAAAGCAAGTAGAGAAAACATAATCATTTATTATTATAATAGTTCTAAGTTATAACCAGCTGCATGATTTATGCTTCAATTAAACTATGCAGCTTGTACAAAGTCTTCTTCCTGTATTAATCATGCAAACTGGCTCATTATTTATGACTAAAAAAAGCAGATGAGCCAGGGTTTCCAGTGGTGATTGGGAAAGGTTTCATATTCACAACACCCCACATATTAAGCGTGGCAGGCAAGATGAAGCGATTCATACGAAAGAAAAATTTGATAGTGTAGAATTTTCCAGGTTTGCATTACAATACTCTCAATCTGCTGTTACTCTGTAAAATGAAGTTAAACACTGCTCAAAGCCCTTAGACTGCTGAAAGTTAATGGCTATCAGTGAAGGTGTTGTTTGGTTTATAGTTTGTTTGGTTTTTTTTTTAATTTGGTTGTGATTGGTAAATTATTCCTTAGGAAAGATATAGTGAATATCAGTGGACATGACAGCAAAGATAATTTGTGATAAATCTATGACTTTGTTTTACAAGTTCATTTGCATATCTTAGACATACTTGATTGAGGTGGTCTTGATGAACAGAAATGTCTCAAGATGGAAAATGTTTCTTCCATTTCACAGAACTTTTGTGAATTTCCAGATATTTTGCAAACTATTGGAATGATTCAACTTTTCATGTTTTCCAGGGAGGAAAGGTAAAGTGTGGGATTACTGAAACTTTGTTAGCTTAAAATTATTCATTGGCACCAGAACCTGCCCTACTCTGATTTTAACTAGAGACATAAAACACCAGCTCTGTCAGCTGTGTGAATATCCTGGATACCTGGTAAGTGGCTGTTTGCTGAATTGTTTTTCCTGCTTTGTGTCTCTTGGACTTATGTTGTAAAAAATTCACTAAAAACAGCATGTTTTGCCAAAAAATAAAATAAAGTAAAAATCAAGGCTCACACCAGATTATTTAATATGTGATGGAGGAAAAAAATCCATCCAACCTACCTATTTTTTATAAATTAAAAAAAAAATTAAAAGCCTACAAGGTAAAGTATAAGAATGAAGACCACAAATAAGCATAGTCTCGTTTCTTCATTCCCCTCTTCTCCCCTTTTATTTTTCTTCCCCTTCCCCTTCCTCATCCTTTTCTTCTTTTCTTTCCCCACCTCCCACTTTCATTCAGCAAGGTCTTCTCTCTGTGTCTGGGGTGTGTTAAGACCAATCTTGTGATTTCTATGATGGAGAGACTAAGCTGTGCAATTGACTAAAAGGAATGCATTTTATATGATGTTGTTATTAATCTGTAATAAATAGTATATTATTAAATAAACAAGATACCCAGGGTCATGGTGCCACAAAATGCCTAATCTATGGTTCCAAGGCCTTGTTACAGTAATGCAGTTCAGTGCACAAACTCCTGAAGTTCTGAAGCATTTTTTTTATTACTTAAAATAGAAGTTGAGGGTTTTTTTCCCTATTACAAGTCATTGAATAAAAGTAATCAGTGAAGAAAAAAGGCCTTCAGAAAAAGAAGGTAATCTTTTCTTTGTTTTTCCAACCCCTAAATATCAATAAGTACTAAATTTGGTGACAAATGTTGGAGGAGCTCATATTAAAACTAAATTGAAGTTTAACTTGGTTATATTACAAATGATCTTTCTAGGGGAGTCATGAAAAAGAATAGTGTAGAATACTAGCTTACCTCTATAGACTATTATGTGACTCGATGTTCACACTTTAGAGTTTCCTTATATAAGCCTTTTTTCTGCTTTATCCCACACCATACTTACTTAGCAAAGAAATACCAAACCTCATAGGCCACCCATATCGCTGCTAACAGACATTCATGGCAGCAGGTTTCTGTTGCTGAGAAGCCAAACACCGAACCCAGCAATACCAGTTGACACCTTCATAAGGGCATTTTGAAAGCAAATCGGGAACCAAAGGAAATGGTATTTTGTACTTGAAGATGTACTTGTGTGATGACATACAGTGTAGGATATACAATACCCTGTAGTCAGAAGAAAATTTTACACCAGCTAAGGTTATATGTACATAATTATTTCAGTGATTTCTCAAACCTGCTGTGAGACAGAAGTGGGAAAGGTATAAAGTCTAAAGGACTGTATATTACTGTTGGTGGAAATCAGTTGACTTAGTCAATACGAATAGAAAGGTGAACTCACACTAAGCTGTGTTTTTAAGATAGTTTCTTAGATAAATTTCTGATTTAAGAAGCTATTCTTAACTTTGGTAGTTTTAATGTACCATTTAGTATTTTTCATGTATCAAGAAGATCTGAGTCTTATGATCTTTCCCTCACCCTTCTGTCTCAAAAAAAACCCCAGGAAATCCCCTAAACTGGTTTCTTAAGGTGATTTATTTACAGTGTTGCTGTACCAACCGTTGGCTATTCAAAGTATTTATGTAAAAGATTACTTTTTTGTTCTCTTTTTTGGCCTCATAATTCTAGCAGTTCTTGCATGTAAAACTGTTGACATTGTCTAGAACAAGTAAAACCCATTCTTTAGGGGCAAGTGAAAAAGAGGGTGAATTCTAAACCTCTAAACAACTTTATCGTATTAAAAACTTTCATTCAGCAATTCCTTTGGTACAGATAAGCATGAAAATCTCTGGCTAATTTAGGATTGTTATGTGCAAGATGTAACACAAATATGAAGGTATATGTGTGGGGCTTTTCAATCTGGTTTTAGATTGTGAGGGAAAGCATCATATTCTTCTAGTGATAAATTTGTCAAGCAGTGTTGTTAATCTGTCTTATGGAAACTTGTAAATAATATAGAATGCATTCATGTTTTTACAGTCTTTTTTTCCACTATACATACAAATTTGTTTGAACTACCATGTTTCCAGGTTTTCAGGTAACAAGAGAGAAAGACCAGTGTGTAACCTTGACTGACAGAATACCTACTGGGTATGAGGCACTGTATTTAAGTTTATTTCTGGCTCTTTGGAAGCTGTGTTTTAAACTTTTTTAATTTTAGTACTCTAAGCAGGAGATATTTGGCCTTTCTGGGACTGATTCATTTTCATTCAGACGCCCTGTAGGCATCTGGTTTCTTGGCATTCTTTTATGTCAGTGTGTTTAGTGCACTTTTTTTTTCAATCCCAAAGTTTTTAAGATGACAGATTTTGCAACTGTTTTTTTCTTTCATGGTTTTAGTTGGATGGTTTGTTGGAGTGAACTGGTGTCTCATTCTGTGTTACGCATGTGCCTGAATAGACAATAGTGATTGTTACATTACCCGGTCATGTGCAGCTAAAATGCAATAACCATTTTGGTGAAGTCAGGAGGTAGATGATAGCAAAGAAAATTTCTTCCCTGTGGATAAATTATGATGTATTATTTTTCCTTCCAACCATTACTAGTTTTGACTTCTTCCCATGGAATGCTTTGTCCTCAATCTATTACTTGAGTTCTCTAATGATTTTCTAGCTAACTGGGTTTCTGTTTCTTCCTTTAGTATGCACAGATTGTACAACTTGTTCTTCTGCTTCATGGAAATATCCTCTTTTGGGCACACTGAATGATTTCTGTACTGAGTTAGCACATAAAATCTTTGGTTTAGATTTGTTTGTTTTCTCACAGTTACCTCTATCATATTGTAGTTCCTGCCAGCTTCCCAAATTTAAGAGTTTTTTTGGATAGGTTTTCTTCGGTTGTGTTTTTGGGATTTTGAGAGTTTTTTGTTTGTTTTTAATGTATTCAATACTATCCTGAATTTTAAATTAGCCTTTTAACTTATTCCTTTTGAGACGTTCCTTTTTGCATTTATACTTTTCATCTCCAGGTGACCTGCCATTTTTGAATTTACTTTTATCAATCTCCCTGAGTCCTTTAACTGTGAAAAATCACAGTGTAACTGCAATACAATTTTGCAAGTGAAGCAAATAAGAGAAATTAGTATGGGCCCTTAGTATGTCTTCTTATTAAGACTTAGGGTTGTCTTTTGTGTATTTGTTCTCCTTTGTTAATGTGAGTTTCCCCACACAGCACAGTCATGTTGCATATTTGCCTGATAGGCAAATGACTATGAATTGAGGACATGTTGAATTTTTTAGTTAAACTACTTGGGGGGCCAGCCCCCTGCCCCATTTTCTATTTACGTAGATGTTAAAGGCACGTGCATCCATATAGCAGCATAAAGAGCAGGTAAATCCAAATGTATTATACCCATTGTGTATGTACAAGCATATAAAGATAGATATCTATTTGTTATGTAGATGTGTGTGTGTATGATGCACTTTACAGTAAGTATACATATAACAACTGCATGTATGTTAAAGTAAGCCATAAGATTCTTTTAAGTTCTTTAAGGGACATCTTCATTAACACTGCGAAATTGCTTTTTCTGTAGAAAATCAGCTTGATATTTGTGCATTGTTGAAGACTTTCAAGCCCACAAAATCCCGTATTATCTGAGATTTAAATGATGGGTAAGCTTTGTTCAATCTGTATTTTTTTAATGCAAGTAGACATTCAGCATGTCAGGATAGTAAAAAGAGTAAGTGATGTATAGACTTTTGATAGTTGGAAAACCTTAAAAGAAAATGGCTTAAAAAAAAAAAAAAAAGGAGTTTAAGACTGATCTTTAGCTTATGTTATTTATACCAGATCGTATGTTGATGCTGGTTAGAGGGTATCTCAGGAGGTTCCTAGTACAGCTTCCTGCTCAAAGCAAGATCGACTGTGAGATCAGATGAAGTTGCCCAGGGTTTTATCCAATTTGGGTGTTGAAGGATGGAGACTGCACAGCCTGTCTAGACAACTTGGTCCACTGCTTGACTGTCCTCACATTGAAAATGTTTTGATTTTTTTTTTTTTCTTCTATCCGGTCTCTAGTCTCTACGTTTTTTATTTCAGCTTACCGCTGTTACCTCTGGTCTTTTTGAAGCGTGCCACCATGAAGAACCAGTCACCTGTGGTCTTGGTGACCTCTTCATAGGTAGTATCAGACTGCTGGTTGATCCCCCTGAAGCTATCACCTCTCTAGTTTGAAAAAACTCCTTTTCCTCAGCCTTTTTTAACAGTTCCAGTGCTCCAGCTATATTGGTGGCTGTGTGTTAAACTTGCTCTTCTTATTGATGTATTTCTTGTATTGGGGCACATAAAACTAGAGCTGGTATTCAAGATGTGTGTTTGTGAGTAGAGGAAGGTTATACCTTGCCTTCATCTCCTGGCTGTGCTGTGTCTTTGTGGTTAGAGCACACTGCTGGTGCATGTTCAGCTTCTGTTTGCCCAAAGTGCAACATCCTAACTTGAACATAGGAATATTGTAAGGGACGGTGATGAAATCCTTTATAAAACTGAGGTGAATGACATCCACAATCCTCCTTTCATCCACAGATCTAGTCACTTGATCATGGAAAGCAATTGTGGTGTTCAGCCATGGTTCAGCATTGCTAAAGCCTTGCTGACCATCCCCAGTCTTGCAAGACATAAGGCAGTTCTCCCAGCACATTTGGATGCAGCCCATCAGATGCCACAAACTTGTGTGGCACATAATTCCTGACTTCACAGAATCATAGAATGGTTTAGGTTGGAGGGCACCTTAAAGATCATTAGTTCCAACCCCACCGCTATAGGCAGGGACACCCCCCACTAGATCAGGCTGCTCAAATCCCCATCCAGCTTGTCATTGAACATTTACAGGGATGGGGCATCCACAACTTCCCTGGGCAACCCTGTTCCGGTGCCTCACCACCCTCATGGTGAAAAATTTCTTCCTGATATCCAATCTAAATCTACCCTCTTCCAGTTTTAAGCCATTTAATCCTCACCTGCTGCTGATAGTTCTTCTCCTCCTTGAACCCTTTCACTAGGCACAGAGGCCTTGTTAGGGAAGACTGAAAAAGATTACAAAGGTATGGCAGCCTTATCCATGTCCCCTATCTGCAAATCACCTCCAACTTTCAGTGACCCGCATTTTCCTTGTTCAGCTTTTTACTTGTAATTTAGCAGTATAAGCTTGTCTTGCTTCCCTGTGTGACCCTTGAAATCGTCAACTCCAGTTCAGCTATTTCTTTCCTAATACTATCCCTATATGTCTGGGCAACATTTCTGAGTTCCTCCATTGTCCCTGCTCCTACCTCCTGTATGCTGAACTGTTTCTGTTGGAACTTAACAGGAATTCCCTGCCTAGCCAAGTCAGTCTCCTCAGGCATCTGCTTGTCTTCCTGATTACCAGGATGGGGACCATATTTGCACCTGGGGGGTGCTTTCCTTAAAGACCTGCCAGTCCCCCCCTTTTACCCTTTATTGCTGCCTCCTGCGGTCTCCCACTTGAAAGTTTTATTCCACTTAAAAACATATGTGCAGAGAAGGATTCTTGAAGATAAAGAGGTACCTGATCTTGTTTTGTTTGGCTTTCCATTTAAAGCAAATGGAAGAAAACTTGTAAAGAACAATGTCTAAGTGAGGAAAAAAAAAAAAAAGTCTTAAGAATTACTGTTTTAGTGTAGTGTTAAATCTTGTTCTTTCCTGTGTGGCAATATGTTTGATTCATTAAATTGAACCTGAGCAGAAAAAAGTGAATTGAAATACTTGTATAGGATAAGGGTGTTAAATCATGGTTTAAATTAAAACAAACAAACAACCCCCTCCCCCCCAAACCAAACAACAAAACCAACAAAAAAGCAAACATGAATATGCTTTTTTATTTCCAAGTTTTTATAATTTTGTTTGTTAGAATTTTTTCTTGTTTGTTGCTGTTTATGTTTCTAATGTATTTCATTAAACAATCATTATTTGACTAATGAAGTTAGTTAAATGTGCTTGCAGTTAGTAATGACTTTTTCCAGGCACTTATTTTCTAATTCTGAAGCCTATCAAAATGATCAAAGAGCTAGAGGAAATAGCACACTGGTGTTTTTTGATGTACTTTCTTTACACAGCATGTAGTTTCTGTTATCCTGTGATCAAAGACTACACAGTGAATGCCATAGTTACTTGGTTGCCCCATGAGCGAATAAATAAACAAAGAATGAGTATAAATTCTGATTTTCATGACAGCTTTGGGATATTGAAATTGGTATTATTTGGACAGAGTAGAATTTACCTAAGTATGTCCTGAATGGTGAAAGAGTGTGTTTGGGAAGGGAGGCCTGTATAGAAAGACTCTCTGACTTTGTTTAACAAGATGACTGCAGGAACATGATAGTGTCTATTAAGAATAAGTCAAGCAAATTACGTAAGTCACATACTATGTTCGATTGTTTTTTCTGTTTCAAATCTTAAAGGAAAAGTATTAAGTGTGAAAACAATAAACTTAGAGAATGCTTTATGAAGCACTATGAGAGCCTTTTGTCTGCTACAGGGGTGGAAACTCTTGGCTTGTAATCGATTACAAAATGACAGCATCTTTTCTCAAAGTTAAGGACTATAATCAGAATGTATCCTCAAAATGTATCAACTCTGTCTTGCTCTCTACATCTGGAATACCTGACGTGTTTTTTGAGAAAGACAAGCTATTTTGAGCAAAATAGTGAGTCACTTGTAGTTAGAAATAAGATCAATAAGGAAACTACCACTGTTTCTTTCCGTTTTAGACAACTTGTGCTACATTTGAAGATTTTCTGTTATTTAATGCAAGTTTTGAGTGCACTATCTAGATGTAAATGTTGGCACTTGCATGAATATCTGTTAAAAAAATGTATGATGTAGTTAATGTTTATTGTACTTCCCAATATTAAACTATTTAGTATTATGATTTTCAGTAATTCTAGGCCTGCAAATTTAGAGTTAAGCCGTTGGCTTATCACGTTGTTTTATTCAAATCCCCTTCTGAATCGTTCAAGAGGAGGTAGAGGTATGTGCAACTAATGAAGGAGCAGCAATCCAGCTAACATGTCTATCGAGTGAGGAGGCTATTGCTTAGAAACTGGGTAGAGAGCTTCCCATTCAGTGAAAGATAGGGTGGTTAAGAAAAATCTTTGGGGAGTGTTTGTCAGTTTTGATGTCTCTGGTGAGTTGTAGTCTTGGCATCTCAGGACAGATATCCTCAGCCTGTTCCATGGCAATGAGAGAAAGTCCTGTAGAAAGTCCTGTTTGAAAGTCCTGTAGAAAATCTTGGCTGCTTACTTTCAGTACCAATTAATATATGAAGTTAAGACCTTGGGAAGTCCATTCAGCTCATCTTTCCTTCTGACAGAATTTTGTGATTTATATTTTTTTGTTGTGTTTTTTTCTTTTTTGTTTGCGGTATAAGCCTAGTTGCCATGAAGTTCTTCTGTGTTGTCCAGTTGAATAACCTAGACAACAAGTTGAGAAAGTGAAGGAAATGCCCTTTAAATTTTCTGACTCTCAGGAGAGGTGGTGCATTTAAAGTTAAAAACTTGTGAAAGCATCTCAGTCTGCTGTCTGAGCAACCTTGATTAAAACACTAAGTGCAAACTAACAATGCAGGGACTGGATTATTTTTGGTAACACTAATCTTCACTGTTGTTTTGGGTTATTTGATATTAATTAAAATGTTTTCCCATCAATACAGGTTGTAGTTTATGTACAATTTCTCTTAGACACCTTATTTTGAAAGCTGGTTTTTGATTATAAACTGTTATGTAATTACATTATTTCTTTTTTTTCCCCGCAATTTTTTTCTGTTCTGCAATGAAAACAAAGATCCTCGCCAATATGGTTTATTAATAGATCTGCCAGTGCTTCTGAGCCTGCTACTACTGCATAACAGAGAGGGAAGGAATAGATGAGTATTTGCAGGTTGCTTGAGTAGCCTCTTACTGTATCACAGATGGGCTGAGGTTGGAAGGCACCTCTGGAGGTCATCTGGTCCAACCCCCTCTCCCCCTCACAGGACCACCTAGAACCAGTTGCCCAAGATCATGTCAAGATGGCTTTTGAATATTTCCAAGGAGGGAGACTCTTCAAACACCCTGGGAAATCTGTGACAGTACTTGGTCACTTTCACAGTAAAAAAGTGTTTCCTGATGTTCAGAGGGAACCTCTTTTGTTTTAGGTTGTGGCCATTGGCTTTGGTCCTGCCACTGGGCAACACTGAAAAGAGCCTGGCTCTGTCCTCTTTGCACCCTCCCTTCAGGTGTTTATATGCATTGTTAAGATCCCCCCGAGCCTTCTCTTCTCCGGGCTAAACAATCCCAGCTGTCTTACCCTTTCCTCATGGGAGAGATGCTCCAGTCCCTTCATCATCTTAGTGACCCTTTGTTGGACTCTCTCCAGTAAGTCAATGTCTCTCCTGTACTGAAGAGCCCAGAATTGGATACAATACTCCAGGTGCAGCCTCACCAGTGCTGAGTAGAGAGGAAGGAACACCTCCTTCAAGGTGCTGGCAAAACTGCTCGTATTTGTTTTAGGTGGCAGCATTTTGGTATTGGGGGACAACAGGGGTGGCTTCTGTGAGAAGTGCTAGAAGCTTCCCCTTTGTCCAGTAGAGCCACTGGCCAAGGCTGAGCCAACCAGCAACAACAGTGGTAGCACATCTGTGATAACATATTTAGAAGGGGAAAAGAAAAAAATGCTGCAGAATGGCAGCTAGCAGAGAGGAACAAGAATACATGAGAGAAACAAGTCTTCAGACACCAAACACAGTGAAGAAGGAGGGGGAGGAGGTGCTCCAGGAGCTGCAGAAGAGATTCCCCTGCAGCCCATGGTGAAGACCATGGTGAGACAGGTTGTTCCACTGCAGATCATGGAGGTTAACAGTGGACCAGATATCCATCTGCAGTCTGGGGAGGACCCCACGCTGGAGCAGGTGGATGCCTGAAGGAGGCTGTGACCCCATGGGAAGCCCATGCTGGAGCAGGCTCCTGGCAGTACCTGTGGCCCCATGGAGAGAGGAGCCCACCCTGGAGCAAGTTTGCTGACAGGTCTTGGGACACCGTGGGAGACCCACACTGAGCAGTCTGTTCCTGAAGGACTGCGCCCCATCGAAAGGACCCACACTGGAGTAATTAATAAAGAACTGCAGCCCATGTGAAGGACTCACATTGAAGAAATTTGTGGAGGACTGTCTCCCATGGGAGGGACCCCATGCTGGTGCAGGTGTAGAGGGTGAGTAGTCCTCCCTCTGAGGAGGAAGGAGTGGCAGAGACAACATGTGATGAACTGTTTGCAAGGGCATGTAGCGATAGGACGAGGGACAATGGTTTTAAACTAGAGCAGGGTAGGTTTAGTTTAGACATTAGGAAGAAGTTCTTTACAATGAGGATGGTGAGACACTGGAACAGGTTGCCCAGAGAGGTGGTGGAGGCCCCATCCCTGGAGCCATTCAAGGCCAGGCTTGATGAGGCTCTGAGCAACCTGGTCTAGTTGAAGATGTCCCTGCTTACTGCAGGAGAGTTGGACTAGTTGACCTTTAAAGATTCCTTCCAGCCCAACACATTCTGTGATTCTATGAACCGACCACAATTCTGTTACACAGAAAAGGTGGAGAAATTAGGAGTGAAGTTGAGCGCTGGAAGAAGTGTGAGGGGGAGGTATTTTCAAGATTTAGTTTTTATTTCTCATTATCCTGCTCTGATTTGAATAGTAATAAATTAAATGAATTTTCCCAAGGTGAGTCTGTTTTGCCTATGACAGTAATTGCTGAGTGATCTCCCTGTCCTTATCTCAAACCATGAGCCTGTCATTATATTTTATCTCCCCTGTCCAATTGAGGAGGGGGAGTGATAGGCTTGGTGGGTACCTCGCATCCAGCCAGGGTCAACACACCACACTCTAATACAATCCAGAATGACATTGGCCTTGTTTGCCACAAAGACACATTGCTGGCTTATGTTCAACTTGGGTGTCTACCAGGAGTACCAGGACTCTCAGACAAGCAGCTTTCCAGGTGGGTAACCCCCAGCCATATACTTGTGTATGGGGTTGTTCATCCCCAGATGCAGGACTTTGCACTTCCGTTTGTTGAATTCAGGAGGTTCCAGTCAACCACTTTCTCCATCCTGTCCGGGTTCCTCTGGATGGCAGCATGACCACCTGGCCTGTCAGCCACTTGTCCCAGTTTGGTGTCATTTGCAAACTTGCTGAGGGTACACTTTGCCCCATTATCCAGATTATTAACGGGGCAGATGAACAGGACTGGACCCGGTACTGACCCCTGGGGTACATCGCTAGTTATAATTTTACTTCTGTTTAATTCCACTGGGCATTTATTTTGACAGTAGCATCCAGGGGATTCCCTGTCTCAGAATGAAACATCAACTGTTACATTTAACTTTCCAAAGGTTTTAATACTGTTTAATAACCCTTTAAATCTGTTGGCAGCTTGCCCATCAATGGAGGCCTTAATTCAAAACGATCTCCTGGCCTCTGTTTTGTTGAATTATTATCTAGTTACGTGAAACACTTGGTGGAATTAATAATTGGTACAGACTTCTTTCTTCTGTTTAAGGGGTAAAAAATATGATCATAGCATTTACTAATACTATTTAGAATATTAATCCACTGTATCTGACTGATGAAAAAGAGAAAGAAGGCAGTACATTTTTTAAGCAATCTGACTGGAAGAAATTGAGAAAATGTGACTAAAAAGTATTTTATTAGAGCCTGCAAAATTATTTTATTAACAATAATTTTATTAACAAGTGGGAATAAACTTCCTCACTGAGATTAAATTGTCCATTTCTCTTACTTATTGTTCATGGTGGATAAGGGAAGAGCAACTGACATCATCTACCTGGAACTGTGCAAGGCATTTGACACTGACCCGCATGACATCCTGGTCTCTAAATTGGAGGGACATGGATTTGGTGGATGGATCACTCGGTGAATAAGGAATTGCTGAATGGCCATGCTCAAAGAGTTGCTGTCAATGGCTCCATGTCCAAGTAGAATCCAGTGATGAGTGGTATTCCTCAGGAGTCAGTACCAGGATGAGTAGCATTTAACAATGTGTTGGTGACATGGATCTTGGGATTGAGTACACCCTCAGCAAGTTTGCCAATGACACCAAGCTGTGTGGCACGGTTGACACGCTGGAGGGAAGGGATGCCATCCAGAGGGACCTGGACATGCTTGAGAGGTGGGCCCATGCAATCCTTATGAAGTTCAACCAGGCCAAGTGCCTGCAACTGGCTTGGGGCAATCCCAGACACAAATATAGGTTGGGTGGAGAATGGATTGACAGCAGCCCTGAGGAGAAGGACTTGGGGGTGTTGGTTAATGAGAAGCTCAACATGAGCCAGCAATGTGCACTCGCAGCCCAGAAAGCCAACCGCATCCTGGGCTGCATCAAAAGAAGCGTGGCCAGCAGGTGGAGGGAGGTGATTCTGCCCCTCTGCTCTGCTCTTGTGACACCCCACCTGGAGTACTGCATCTAGCTCTGGAGTCCCCAACAAAAGAAGGACATGGACCTGTTGGAACGGGTCCAGCGGCCCCAGGGCCACAAAAATGATCAGAGGGTTGGAGCACCCATGCTGTGAGGACGGGCTGAGAGAGCTGGGGTTGTTCAGCCTGGAGAAGAGAAGGATCTGGGAAGACCTTTTAGCAGTCTTCCGGTACCTAAAGGGGGCTACAGGAAAGATGGGGATGGACTTTTTATCAGGGAGTGGAGTGACAGGACGAGGGGTGATGGTTTTAAACTGGAATAGGGGATATTTATATTAGATATTACGAAAAAATCTTTACTGTGAGGGTGGTGAGGCACTGGAACAGGTTGCCCAAGGAAGTTGTGGATGCCCCATCCCTGGAAGTGTTCAAGGACAGGTTGAATGCCTGGTTTAGTGGGAGGTGTCCCTGCCCATGGCAGGAGGGTTGGAACTAGATGATCTTTAAGGTCCCTTCCAACCCAAGCCATTCTGTGATTCTATGATTTAGTCTTCAGCTCTGTTATTAAAATCAATGGGAGCTCCTAGCTAAACCACTGGAAAAGTTAATAAGGCTGAAGTAACTATTATGTCTTTTAGAATACATAAACAGTAACAGCAGACAAAAACGCATGTATTGAAAGATAAATTTTTGGAAATTTTCACTAGCTTGAAATATTGAGTTCAATAATTGAGATGTCTAAGCATTCTTTAATTTAGATTCTTAAAAAAAAAAAAAATGCATCCCACATTACCAAACATTTGGAAACTGTTGTGCCTGTGATTCTTCATTTGTATGTCAGAAATTATAGCAAGAAAATTATAGACACTATTGTGTATAGTCTGTATTTAATGTTGGTTAAAAAAAAGCCTGTTTGCAGATGAATTGACTTTGTTGTAATATATAGCTGTCAGAATTAGGTCTCAAAATTTCTAATATTTCAATTCCTAATCTATTTGATGGTTGGTCAGCCTCAGCAGATTTTGATGTGCTAATTTTAACAACAGGTTTTTAAAATAGTTTATAAAATGTTGGAATTTTATGTGCTATTTAAACTATGTGCTTTATCAAACAGTTTTCTGTGCAACTTCAGTTTCTGCTTTCTTTCCCAAGAACACCACACTGTAATTCTGTATGTAGATGTTTAGTTGCTAAATAATATAGTACATAGATTTGTTATAGCAGTCAATGCCATCAGAGGTATCGGCTGTGTCTGTGTCTCTTGTGTGCCAACATTTTCTGTCTAAACCCAATGGAACACTGCAAATGTATTCCATATAGGTTAGTTCCTTTTTCTTTTTATCTGGACAGGATTTGAATTTCTGTTGTAGCTTTGAGAGATGTTGCTCACAACTTATGTTCTCATATGGATTACATTTTTTTAAAAAATATATAACAGACCAATATTTTAATATTCACTAGTAGCTTCCAGTATACCTTCCAACTCCAAGGTGAAACCAGCAGCTAAAAAGATGACACCTTTTTGGTTCGAATATTCTTTGAATGGTAGCAACTGATTTAGGAAGGGGAAGAGGAGTGTTTGCCCCTCCAGAGCTACAGGTAATCAGTTGTTCCTTATTAAACTGTGTATTATCGCCTTGCTCAGAACCACTAGGGAAGCTGTCTTTTCATAGGGAAGTGCGGATTAGGTTTGCCAGTGTAGCACAAAATTTCTGTAAACTATCAAGTAATGATTACTAAATGAGGTTTCTTTTTCTTTTGCTTCTAATTATAAGTCATTCATGCAGAGAAAATACTATGCTTATGCTGCTCTTTCATGTATTAATATTGTTAGAGGGCAGGTTGTTTAATCATAAGCTTCCTTAGGTTTGCATGATATGATAAACTGTTGTATGGTGGTGCTTCCCTGGGGTTGGTGCTGTCAGGGATACATGCTGCAGGGGAAAATCAGTTATGAAAGCAAAAAGAAAGCTGTAACTTCACCCTTTATTGAGGTGACTGTATCTGGTTGATTCAATGAAGAACTTATTGTGGGAAATATTTGGCCAAAAAAAAAGCATTTGAAAGGACAATGTTGGGGAGATCTGTTTTAACACCTAGACTTCAGGGTGATGTTCATGATGAATATAAAGACTATCTCGGCTATTCTTTCAAGTCTAAATTCTGTTTGACTCAACTGTTCAGTCCCCGGTAGGAGCTGGGTAATGGAAAGGGTGAGAATAAGTCACTCCAAATGATAGCTTCCTGAAAGATTCTTCTTCTTTTTAGGTCCTGCTTCATGTCAGTTTTCAAAGCAGTCTGACTTTTACTGAGCTATGTTGCGTTTTCTCTGAATACTCTGAAATCATTTACCAGGGAGCTTAGTAATAGTTTATGTCCCACTGGCCCAACTGAGATGGATTTTCAGACCCTGTGGAATAAAAAAACCAAAAGATTCAGGAATCATTTGGAGTTAGCATCCTCATGCAGCCATATTAAAGACAAAATTAATGCATTTATTTAAAAGGAGCAGTGGAGGACTTATACAAAACATTCCAGTATTACTGTTGTAATTAACTATAACTCTTGGTTACATAAGCATAATTTTTAATCTCTTTTCTTTAGACAGACCATCTTTGCTCAATTAGAAGAGTGAGACAGGGTAATGTTAAACTACTCCGTGCTGTCATAAAATAGAATTCAGCGGTCTGGTTTACTTTTTATTTCTTTGATTGGTCACCATATAATATTATGTGGGGAGGGAAATAAATTTCCTTTGCTCATTTCCATCTACCTATTTAATATAATTTAACGAAGTATTTAACTAAATGCCATAATTAGCACATTCCTGGCTTCAGGCTGCTTTTCTGTAACAACCTTTTGAAACTGCATTGTTCATAATTCAATGTGTTGTTTTACCTTTGTTATACGCTGTTGTAACCAGATTCTTCCACATTCCTCCTCTCCCTTTTTGATAGGACATAGGTGCTTTCAGGTAAAATCTCAGAACTCAGAACTCAGTCTCAGACCAGTGCAGATGTCATTCTACAAGTATGTTGTGAGTTCAGCCTGTTTGGATCAAGTAGGCTTGCATAGGCAATAAATGTATCATCATGGTTACATAATGAAAATTGGAAAACTCTTTTCTTCTTTGTTAACTTATTTTAATTCACAAACTGGAATGCAGTTTAAGATGAAAGCAGAATTACTAGAAGTTAAAGTTTAGGAGTGATCTTTGAAGTCTTTAATTTGAATCTAAAGTTGTGGTTTTGGTTTTGGTTTTGGTTTTACAATGGTGTGTTTGTAATTATCCCAGTGAACCTTCAAGCATTTTGTATCGAGTATAACCAAAGCAGTGTGTTATAATGTGTAGGGTGTTTGAAGAAACTCTTTACCTACTCTGAATTACTTAAAAATATTTCAGTAAGATTTCAGCTGAGGATTCTACTGGTTTTCAGTTTCTGGTAGTATTATGCCAGGGAAAGCCTGTCTGTGACAGAAAGGGAAGAGTTTGACTCTATCGGTCAGCTATTGCTGCTTACATCATGGGACTGAGAACTGAGGTACACTCCTGGCCTCCTTGCCTCTTTTGGGAAACGGGAAAGTGGGATGAAAGGAGAGACAGGGGCTCGTTTTCTTCCACAGCAGATGACACTGATTCTTAGGATGCTAAAAACACAATAAACCAAGAAACATCGTTCGCATCTTTGCATTTTATGTAAGTCCTTACACCTACGTGTAGGAGAGAGGGAGACATGCTCTTTGCTTTGTAAATGCACATGCAAAGATGATGCCAAAGTTGCTGAGAAGGTGAACCAGCTGAATTAGGAGGACATCGTTCTTCATTGTCCTGTTCATAAGATCTTGAAATGTTTAAGTAATTCATTGTTAAAAGGATTTTTAATTTTAGTTGTTCTTTAATACAAGGTAACTTTTTGTGTGAGCGGTGAAAGGGAGGGGGGGAAAAAGCCAAATACAAACCTAGATGTCACTGCAACAAGGCTTTTAATCACGGAGTACACTTCTCAAGTTTGTTTCACAATAAAAATAAGACAGAAGGTGAGGGGAGGGTGCTTTCAATCTTGGAGTCTCTTTCCCTACATGGAAGGTAGTCTAGAACTAATGGAAAAAGTAATGCTTATACTAGTAAGGTTTGTTAGTAAAGAGTTATGTTTATTACTATTAAGGAGATAATATTCCTAAAACGTATTTACAACGGTTTGGAAATAGCATTTCTGAAGTGTCTGCTGTGCTAGTGGCAAATGACAAATATTTCAGTTTGTAACTGTTCTAGGTGCAATAGGCCTGGTGTAGAGCCTTAAATGAAATGAACATGAGTGTTACAACTCAAGATGCCTTTGGGTTTCTGGCTCTTGGTCTTGCTGACTGTTTAGGTTCTCCAGTCTGTTACTGTGCCTAGCTTTTGTGTCCATGGGATGAGACCAGACACAGCCAACTCTGTAGCAGAGGGTCACATCAACATGCATGATTTCCACCGCATCAACTTATGCCATGGCTTTCACAAGAATAAAACTGGTCTCTTCCGTTCTCAGGGTTGCATCACTGTCTAAACAGGTCCATGATCTTCTAAATGTAACACTAGGCAAAGAACACCTTAATTCTCATCAGTAAACAAAAATCCCTTACTGGGTTGTTGTCAGAGCATAAGGAAGACTGTAGAGCATTCAATTATTTTAGCATGTCACTGGGTTTTGTCTATTTTAGGTACTTTTAGAATTATTTTTAAGGAAAATCACTATTACAACATTGATGTGTCTCAAAAAGATTCCTCTCTTCTCCCTAAAAATAATGAAAAAGGGTCCTACAGTAACAAAACTCAAAACTAGTCGACTAGAGATCCTCTTTTGTCTCTTCCAGTAACCTAGACGTATTTCAGAATGAATTAACTAGGGCATTTTCATTCCATTTGACTAGAATGATCTGTCACATATGTCTCTTTTTGTTGTTAATATGTTAACTATGTTTTGTTGCTGACTCCTTTCCTCAACATTTTTTTTTTTTCATTAAAAATTACAAAAATCTAATACAATGATAATAAAGTACACATTGATGGGTACTTCAGAATTCTTGGGTAATTCAGAATTCTTACGTTCCTCACTTACTTACTTGAAGTTCCTGATTAGTTAACCTTCAGAACACAGTCAGGTTTTATGTAGATTGTTTTGCCAAGCTTCTTCTACAAGAAGTGGTAACATCCTGTCTAGCATTAACTCCTAGTTAAAAACTGTTTTCAGCTTGAGAATAAAACTATGTTGTGTGGGGCTGTATTTTGGTGGTTTTAATTTTTTCATTTGCTCAAAGCAAGCTCTCCATAGTGCATCCCATTCCATCAGTTTGCAAGAAAGTCTAGAAAACCAAACAAAACCCTGTTAAATTCATATACTTAGCCTCATTAAATTCATTTACTTCAGTCATGGTAGAGAGCAGAATAAAGGTCACCAGTAACAGCAGCCACACAGTGAAAGACTACAAATTTTCAGAAAGCAAGAGTGTGCAACAGAACATATTTAGGTTTCTAATGGATTTGAAGTTTTGAATAATAAAATTCTTGAATAATAAAAATTTATAAAGAAGTCTAGCATTCTGTTAGTCAAAAGAAGATAGTAGAGGGAAGAACTAACAAAAACGTAAAATATATTCAGTTTCTTAAGGCCAAGTGAACTTGAGTTTGAATGGAGGATGCAAAAATCACAAAGTTAATTGGCAGAATGTAGTGCTGCTTCTTGGGCTTCATGTCTCTTCTTCCTAGATGGTAAATTTACTGCCACCTCCTGAAGAAGGCAGGTGCAAGAGCTGTTCTGTCCCTACACACTTTCTGCCAGAAGAAGGGATATGCCCATAACATATCACTTCACCCAGGTTTCAGGTGTATTAGGAAGCCTCGGGAAAAAAATTCTACTTTAAGTTTCAGCTCTCTCCAGAGCTTCTTGGAAGCAGGGAAGTTAACCTGCTATTCCAAACCATACTGAAGGTGAGAAAATGGTTAGATGGAGGACAAATGCTAAAACCAAAATTTGTGTATGTTTTTGTGGTAGACAGGTAATCCTCTGCATTTCAGGACTAGGTCCACTAGACCCATCACTCCTGTAATGGAAGAACATTGACTGTGTAAAATGTTAGAATAACTGAGATTTTTGTTGATGAGCCCACTGATAACTGAGACAAACAGGGACTATTGTTAATCCATCAGTTTTACAGACCTGATTTCCATGTCCCCTTGGCTGGTTTTCCAACACCGGAGTAGTTATTTCAGTAACAGATGTCATTTTAAAAGTATACATAGAGACCTAAGCAAAGTATTGCCTTTAACACCATATGATTTTTTAGACTACAGTGTTTGAAGGCCAGAGGATTTAAAAGGGGAATAAAATATTGTGATGTTGGTATGCATGTATACCTCTAGAAGCAAGTAATACCTGTCTCTCTGTGGACCAAGTTGCTTAAGATAAACCTAATAACAGAACTAATTAAAGCCAGAATTTTAATTTTTCTGGGATACTCTGCAATTTGGGAGGGAATTAAAATATTTAGGTTAAAAAATCCATTGTGATGTAACAGACATGTCAAGTTACTTTATGTGAGTACAAAGTATGTATTACAATTTGAAACTTTTTTTAAAAAAAAAACCAAACCTTTAAATTCATTAGTCTTACACTCTCAGTAAATAATGCTGTTGACTTAGTGTGAAGTATTTCCAATTATGATTGTTTATAGGGAAAAAAAATCACATTTATGTTGATAATATTTTAATTATAACTTAAACCATGCTGAATGTACTAAAACTTTGCAAGCATTACATGGTTCTATATTGTTGCAAAGGCTTTGGCAATATTTTATTTTTGATATGCAGATTTACCTTCCTTTGAAACATCATTTCAAGCACATGTAAAAGCAGTTCTTATATGAAATTCATGGTTTTCTTTACTTCCAGCTCTTGAGTGATCAAAGGTTTAAATATTTTTGGTGTAAAGCTCACAGCTGGGATTATATCTTCACATAATAGTGTCAAATATATACCTCTAAAAGCATAGGAAGAATAATTTTCTAGTTGTAACAAAACCTCAAATTAGCTTTTTAGTCCTTGTAATTTGATGTCAGATTTAACAAGGGCACAAGGTGCTGGCATGTGTTCAAGCTCTTTTATGTTGATCTGTTGGTTCAGAACAGAATAAAAGATTTCTAAATGAGTGAGGGTAGCTAATTTTCTTGATAATGCTGCCTCTCATGGATTGTTGATATCCCGATAAATTGTCTCTGTACTAAAGCTAAGGCTGGCCTACCATAGACTGGGCCAGTGTCCTATTGTTCTTAACACTGGTGGAAGCAGACATTAAGGTGATTGGAGACACCTCAGTCTATGAAGACAGGCAGGTTTCTAATATATTGTCCTCTCCCACATGTGCTTAAATGATCACTTTCTTGCTATTTTTACTAGTACCTGTAGTATGTACTCCCTGCAAAGTCTAGCGTCTGTGAGTTTACCTTTCTTCTCCTCATATTTCTTGACTCTTTCTGCTTCTGGGCATGCCAGAAATGTAGAGATACTGAGTAATATGGTAATATGGCTACCAAAGTAGCAAGAAATCTAAAGCCCCCCATGGAGAAGGCAGTATGTCAAGTAAACAACCCCTTGCAACAGGGAAGTTGTTATTCAGATTAGGATTTTGATTCTGCTTTGGGGCTGGACATAGGACAGATAGTTTACCCTCTGAATGATGGACAGTATAAAGCTAGAGTTGCAGGATTCATTCAGTGATATCTTGGAGTAAGTGCAAAGTACTTCTGTAGGGAGAAGGAACTAGAAGGTGTTTCTTGGGCTTCTTGTTGGCATGTTCTAAGTCAGATTCAGATCCATGGGAATAATATTCATCCTGCAGTTCTCTGTGTTGCTTTTGGTTTAAAGTGTTGCTTGTCCAGTGCAACCTTCAGGTGGAAGGTTTTTCATTACTCCATCAGGGATTTCAGTTTCGCATCATTATGATCCTGACACTCGCTGTTGGGGACTGGGCAGCAGGCTCTGGAAACCATCCAAGTCCGTGGTGCCTAGACCAACTTATGCCAACCTGTACATTCTTGTGGTGAACTGAGCTACTGAACTAATCCATAAGAAAACTTTTTTTTTCTAAAGCAAGGTAAATTGTACTTTCAGTAGGAACTGTCTTAATGCATGGAGTGAAGTGTATAGAGCAAATCTGAAAAAGAAACATCGGTGGTAACAATGAAAGGATGTGAACAGTGGGGAGTAGGAAAAATATGGTTTCATAAACAAAACATGGATAGTACTTCATATATTTTGTTGTGTAGTACACATTATTTTGTAGACAGTAACCCCGTATTCATTGAAAAGAGCCTTCTCCTGGGATAATTACTATCCTAAGGAGGAAGCTTGAGTATAATATGAATTCTGTAAATAAGGTGAAACTGATGCATGCAGAAGTGAATGTTCTCATTTATTATTCCTTTAAAGAATAGCATTCTTTCATCAATAATTCAGTTTTACAAATCATTATTATGCTGTAAATTATTAAGTTGCATAAATTATTCTTTGTATGCAATGTGTAAGTTTGAAGGTATAATAGAATTTTATACTTTTCTCTAGACAACAGAAGATATTCTGCTCTGGTTATTCATTCATTTGAAAAGACTGCAGTTCTTAATTTTTTATTTTGTTTTATATAACTGAATCAAGCTTTGACCTAAGACTTATTTTGCCATGTGAGACTTACATCAGTGAATAGCAGAAGTTCTAGAAGAAACAGTTTTCTGTATATTGGAGGGGAGAAATTACAGGTCATTAAATATGTATATGTCTTTAAATATATTTGTAAAGACTAAAATTCTGTTGCGTTGGTAATGGCGTTTCATTACCACCGCCCCCAACATCCCCTTTCCTCCCCAACCCAAACTCAAAAGTCCTTTAAAAACAAAACAGACCCCCCTCCAAAAAAAAATAAATAAATAAATAAAAAAAATCCAACCCTTGGGCTCAGTTTACTTCCATACAGATAGATCCCAGGTGGTATCATTAATCTGGTTGGAGATGGGCAGTATATAAATATAGTTTGCATTTTTAGAATAACTAAGGAGACTGTGTTTTCCTTTTCTGCTAAAACTTGTCAGCTAATATCTCAAGGATAACTTGTCAATGTTAGAGCCTTTCCCAGCATTATCTGCACTCTCATATAACGCCAGCTAATTTATGGCTTAAGTGTAAGACTCTTTGGTTTCTAATGGATCAGTGAGGTGTTTTCTGTGACTTAGCTGGCCAGTGCCATCTTGCAGAATGTCATTTTGTATTAATTTAATCCATTTATTTGTTTCATTGTTATATTTTTAAGAGCAGTATTAATGTGTATGCCAAAAGGGAAAAATAATCTCATGCACAGTTGTTCTGCTCACAGATGCTATCTTTGTCTTTATTGTTAGTAGTCATAATGCAGTCTGATGGATCACCTTTTTCTCCTTGTTGAGCAGCAGAAGCTATAACATTTTACATATAGTTAGTTGTCTATTTTCAAAATTATTGTGAAGTATTTCCAAATGATGTGAAAGTAATATTGATGGTAACCTAACATTCTGAGGAAAGCATGTCTGTGGTCCTTGTGAGTTATGAATAACTAATTTCTTCAGTTAATTCATTTGTCATGTTTATTTTACCAATTTAATATTGTCATTACACTTACTAGGGCAAAGGGGATACAGAAAAATGAAAGAAAACCGTGTCCTAGTAAGTTAAATGACAATATTAACTTAGACAAAGGAAAGTTGTAAAAAAACTTGACTTGTAAAAAAACTGATTGCAATTGTCTGTGCATCATTCAGTTTCCAGGCAGTATCTCATTACAGTTCTTTTCACTGTAGACTGCAGCAAGTATTAATATATGAGAGAAATATAGCCCATATCACGCTGGAAGAGTACACTAATTTTTGTTCTTGTACATAGGAAGAAATGCAACAAGACCATAGTTCTCTCTGCCAGTCTTTGATTATTTGAAACAAGTCTGAGTGATTTTCCCAGATTATTTTCCATGAGAGTGAATCCTTTGAAATCCAAGACCCTGCTTTGAATAGTTACAATTAGTTTACCATACGAGCTGGGGCACGGCCTCAAGATTAAGATGCCATTATTGAGATTCAGATCTTGGTTTTATTTTGGCTGGAAATGGGACCGCAAGATGGTAGGAATAATCTAGCCTAAAACTGATTTCTCTTTCTGAAGGTTTAATTTCTGTAAGAAAGAAAAGTCTTTAAAGAAATATTGCTCTAATTACAGGTAGGCAGAAAACGTGAACTTCATCCTTGGTTTGTAGCTGTTCCTCTCTGAGTGATTTGACTTCTCCCAACCCTTTTTCCCCATAGGTCACTTTCCTGTCTTTCCACAGACGGGAAAATAGAAGACCTGGAATAAATTTGTTTTGTTCACTAAGGGTCAAATAATATTCTTGTATAGAATTGTTTTGGAAGCCCTAGAAATCTCCTGCTAGTGAAAAAGGATATTTTTTTTTAATGTGTTGTCTGAATACTCCTCAGTAAATAGTCTGTACACTTCTCATTAACATTTCTTTCCAAATTAAAGAAATATTGAGGGTGATGTACTTGTATTTGGTATTCATTGTGGTATTTAGGCAGTGTAAAGTTTCCTTTATTTAATCTTGAGATTCTTAGAAGTATTCTGGAAAGGTGTTTTCATATGTGGTTTGACTACACCATGTAAAATTGTAGGAACTTAATGAAAACAAATTCACATTCACTTCAAGATAATGGTGTTCAGCACTGAGAATTCTGACAAGTATAATGCAGTATGCTGTTTTTGAAACATTGGATACCCAGGAAAGGTCAGGAGATGGATCTTTTTTTGTTTGTTTGGGGTTCTTTTTTCTTTTTTGTTTTTTTTTTGACTTATCTGAAAGATTTTACAACGTGCCTCAATTGGAACTACACACCATCCCTCTCCCCAGTCAAATGAGAACTGCTGATTTTTTAGCAGTACCTTAAGGCCCATGCCATCAGCTACCCATCTGAACCCATTGGTCTGTCAAAATTGGAAAACAACTTTAGATTAATTTTCTTTAAAATTTGATGAGTGAAATAGAAAGCCATTCATTAACCCTGAAGGCTTCCTGTTAAGCTGATGCTGAGTTACTAAGGATAGTTTTATCAATTTATTCATCAATGAAGGTAACTGGAGAGGGAAGTTTGGATTACAGAAGGATTGCTCTTGATGTGCATGTGTTAAACTCTGATCCAACATTGCTTAATTTTTGATACTTGGTGTCTTTCAAATATTTTGGTGTACTTTGGGTTCCAAGACATCTCTTCTTGTTTTACCTAATTAAATAAATAGGTGAATCTTTTGTTTCTGAATCACAGTACATTTAGTTATGAGAACAAGAAACAACAGACAGCAGACTAAGAGAAGTATTTTGATAAAGTTGGTCTTGCTTGTTACAAAAATTGGTAGCAATGTCTACAAGACCTGTCATCTGTGATTTGATGGAATGGTATAGTAGGCTAAAGATTACGTCAAGGAACGATACTTTAAGGTTCATCTGTTTCGTTTATTTCTAGA
Source organism: Dromas ardeola (assembly GCA_013398915.1). Lineage (NCBI taxonomy): Eukaryota > Metazoa > Chordata > Aves > Charadriiformes > Dromadidae > Dromas > Dromas ardeola. The sequence continues at coordinate 152,816 of VYZM01021002.1, forward strand.
ATGCTAGACCCCATTCCATTTTGGTACCTAATGTGTTGTTTGTAGAGTGCAACATAGGGAGCAGCTGTCTAACATCAAACCCAAAATGGCAGCTTGACACAAATCCATCTGATCTTACTGTAGCACAGGTCTTATGTCACTGCATATACCCTTTCTTCCTTGGCAGCAAATGCAGCTTGCTAAGCTCAGGTGTTTATTTGGAGAGACAAGCAGCCTATCTGACTGTGTAGCCTAACACTGAAGTGTGAGGGAGGAAAGTGGTGTTGCAATTTGAATTTAATAAACTTGATATTGGGAAAGAAAAGGATTCCTGTGTGGTTTCAGAGAAAGGGATATAATCTTTTGGTAGGAAGCTGGAAAACCCTTTAGAGACGTTAGTCAGCTAGTGATGCTAGTCTGTAGGAGCCTTCAAAGGCATTCTTTAGTTCAAACTGTCTTATAATAAAGAGAACTACTGTTTCAATGCCTTGCTATGTCAGTCAAGGCAGAATTATATATGTAGGGATATATAGGAAGATAAAGGAGTGAAGAACATATATACAGATACATGAAGCAGTACGTGTGGTGGAAATCTGTTTCTTTTAAATACAACTCAGAACTTTTTGTTCTTGTCATATTCAAATGCTCTTCATATCAGAACTTGAACTGCAGTTCAGGAGTGTTTGACTCGCACAAGATTTTCAGTCGTGTAAGCTGTATAATCCAGTAGTTGCTCTTTTCCTTCTTGAACCCCTCTTTCAGAAGATTCTCACATTTTCATAGGATAATATATTTCAAAATGTCTTTGGATTTGATTATTTCAAACCATGAATATATCAGTTATGCAAATGGTAGAAGGTGAATTTTGTTAGATATTGGATATATATTTGTTGGCATTAACCGAACTCCAGAGTTGTGGTGGTTTAGTGATGCAGACAAATCACAATAGGTATCTCCTACATAGATCCCACTACTACATGATCCGTTGCCAGTCAGTGATACTGTAAATGACAGGAACCCATATGTCATAATCTCTCAGAACTGTGAGAGCATTGTACATTCCATCCAGTTTGCAAGGAATTTGAATCCCTGTTTTTTATGGCCTTCCCCGTGTTACAAATAGATGGAGTACTCCAACACTGACAACTTCACGTGGTTTTGGAGCTCCTTAAAAATGAAGATTCAACAGTGAAATGCCAAATGAAAAAAATGACGTTATTATACAATTAGATGTGCATTGCAAATTTCCACATAATAAAAAGATTTTCTCCACTTCTTGGAGGTGCTTCCTAAGGTATTGTAATAAAAGGGAGAAGTGTGATTCCTTGCATATGTAGATGTGTGCATTAAGAATGTCTATGTCTTTAATGAGCATAAAGGATAAAAAAGCCTGACCACTATAAAAGGATTTTAATAGTACGCAGTTCTAATAATGCGAACAAGAAAAGGCATTCTCTGTAAAATTTGATAGAATAAAAATAAGAATTTTATATGATAGGACACAAAAGGTCAAGTGCAACATTATGCAGTGAAATAAGTTCAGGGAAGACTTGCTTTAGCCCCTGCAATATTAAAATATCATAATGTTTTCTAATGGATTTGGAAGCCATTAGTAGCCACTGATTCAGCACAGGGATGAGTGTTTTTGTTGAAAGGTTTCACTAATGCTGTCTGGATAGAGAACAAGGTTTAGATGTATCAAGTCAACATTGTCTGACTTATTTTTTTTCCTGAATATTTTCAAGTGAAAAGTCTGCCTAACTAGAAACAAGTGGATTATATAAATCTATTCTGAAGCTGGAAGATTTAGCTGAAGGGCAAAAGGTCTGTAAAGGATTTGGTTTTACTTGTATGCACTGTAGAGGCATAATTGAATATTTATGTGCGTAGATGTGTTGGTAACCACTATGACTGTTTTTAAAAGTGAAGTTTTAATGGCAAATAATATAGCCCAGAGTCCAAGGGAAGAATCTTTTCCTCAGTACAGACTGTGATAAGCTGGTAGGATTTTAGATAGAAGTGACATTTACTAAACCAGACTTTTATGCAATAATGGCATGCAACTGTAAAACTTGTGCACTAAAGCATATATGTTGCTATAAATATGTTATCTCTAAAATACACAATCTTTGTATTTCCAGATGCAAATGGCAATCAGAAAGTTGTAACAGTAAGACACCTATTTAAGATGTGTTACAGCTAGAGGCAGCTCCAGTTAAAACTTTAGATTTCTACAAGGCCTGTCCAACAGATTGAAATCCTGAAATGAAGGAGAAATATGAGATATCTTAAAATTCAGTAGGTTTCCAGTGATAAAACCACTTTTTCACCAGAAAAAAAAAAAAAGTGATTATCTGACTTACTTAAGAAATACTATAGTGAGGAAATTCTCTCTATTTGGGGATGATATATCTTGCTTGTAGGTGTGTCTTACATTAAGCTGAGTGAGAATGTGCTGTACCGTGTCAACCAGTCACCACCAAGGACACACACGCATTCTTTTCAGGAGGTTGAATATTTTGACATATTAAGGCTCTCAGTAGTGATTTGAAGATGACTGCAGTGGTTTTTTGTGAATGACAATTTGTAAGATGGTTCTTAAGTACATTATTTTATTTTGTTCTTCATTTATTGTATTACATTATAGCATTTATTATTTACAAAAATATTTCTCCACCCTTTCTATAAATAGGGTTTTGTGTGGCTTTTTTTTTTTTTAAAAAAAAAGCAAAAAAAAACACCACTGTATTTTAGAACTTCAGAAACCTAAAGTAGAAACTGTTTTTTAATTAATCATATATGTTATGCTTGGCAGTCTAAGGGTCAAAGCAACTTCTTCTTCTTCCTTTCCCGTATATTGTCTCTGAACAGGAGTTCGCAAATAAGACGAAATATTTCAAGGGCATGATAAGAAATAAGCTTAGCTGTTTCAAAAGGCTGCTTAGAGTGGTTGTGGAGATATCTTTGGAGATAGTCAAAACCCACCTGGATGCGTTCCTGTCCAGCCTGCTCTAGGTGAACCTACTTTGGCAGGGGGTTGGACTATATGATATCCAGAGGTTCCTTTCAAGCCTTACAATTCTGTTATTCTGTGAAATGAGTGAATCTGAAGATGTATTAGATTCAGGGTGTTCTGTCACTGCAGTGCAACATTAAACCAGTCAGTACATCGTTAAAGCTTTGAGTAATGTAACAAGTTTTGTGTTTTGGTGTTTGTTTGGGGCTTTTTAATCAATAATAAAATGTATGCTGTGTTTGTGTTTGTTTTTTTTT
>VYZM01021002.1:156107-181744 GCA_013398915.1 Dromas ardeola
TCTTTTGGATAGCTGAGGTGTAATTAGATAAAAAATAGTTTTGCTTTTATTTAAAAAAAAAGTTGGAAAGACACTTGAAACTTGAATTTATGGGTTAAATAACAGAAATGAAAAAGTTCTTCTCCACTTATGTTTTCTTTATTTTTTCTATAATTACTTGTTTTCGGAATGAAAAACTTCCCTTAACTGATACATTGAGAATGAGGGAAGCTACCTGAAATATAATTGCTTTGAGAGAAGAATGTCCTTTTATTAGCTCCCAGCACTGGTGGTCAGAACTTCTGGGTTCTCTCCCACCAATCACCTGCTGTGTGATCTTGGATTTTGTATGTATCAATGGGATGGGAATAATAAAATTATCTGTTTCACATGGGCATTAGTAATGAGGGCGTCAGGTAGAAGTTGCTGTATGGTTGTCAAATACTAATGTGTTTGAACTGTGTCCAGAGATGCTTGCTTATGAACATGTGAATATTTTTGTAACCAAAACAATTCAAAAGGATTTTTATGAAGATAAAGGATGAACTACATTATGATACAGTCCACTGTTTTACCACAATAAACCTGTCCTTTTTTGTATTGTAGGATTGTGAATAGTTCCCAAAAGGATAAGATACTTTTCCCCATGTTATGATAAAGGATGATGCAGTTTATCATTATGTTGTTGTCTGTTACAAGGGGCTGATAAATCAAACAAACAAGTATCTTTTGTTTAAAAAGAAAAAAAAAAGTTACTTGATTTGTTTGGGTTTTTTTAATAAGTGTCAACAAAAGGCCTATTTTTGTGCAGGGCTACAAATGTACATGAAAGGTTTGCTACAAAAGTGTAGGGTCATAGTTTATTAGATACAATGGTTTGAGAGATGGATGTGTTAAATTTTGTATGGGACTTTCAGAGGAAAGAAGCCCTGTCAGCAGAGTATGCAAAAGCAGCAATATTCTCAATATGGTGAGCAGGAGGTGACTGCTTAGTCCTGCAAAAGTACCTCAAACTACAACAGCAGTCCTGGATTTAGTGGACCATCAGTAGTCCAGATGTGTGGGAACAGTGGTGCAGGAGGATCAGTCATTGTCATCTCATTCCCTGTCTTTAGTGGGTTAGGTCCTTCTGCTTCCAGTTTCATCATTTTACTAGAGAAACACTTGAAGAAGAACAAAAGTAGAACACAGAATAATGAGACAGCAGTCAAGAGGCAAGGATGTAGGTTAAGAAGGTTAAGAAGGTTCCATTAAAATGGAAACTACAGATTGTTTTTTGCAGTTCAAAGGACATTCAGTTGTACCAAGCAGAGAACTGTAAAGATTTATTTTTTTTTTTTTGGTATGCATAGTACATCACGCAGAAATTCTCATAATTTTATCAAGGAATACAAGTTCATGTAACTTTTACTTAAATAGCTTTAGGAGATTCATTTCAAATTTAAGACTTTAAAACAACTCACTTTCTGACTCACTGGATTATACTTGGAATGTCTTAAAAATATCATGTTTAAGATTCCATTCTAAATAGAAGGGTGTCTAGTTTAATAGCATTGGATCAAGGTCAGGGACTGAATAGCAAACTCAGGTTAAGTATTTCACTGAGATCACCTGGGAGCTTTAATAGATAATGAGGCACTTGATCAGATCGACTTTTTCCTAAACTCGCTTTTTTGGATTAATTTAGGATTATTTTTTTTCTTACCTATTTTGTGAACTATTGTGTGGTTTTTGTTTGGTTGGTTTTGTTTGGGTTTTTTTAATAGCACATCTAGATGTGTCTAAAATAACAAGTCAGTTTTCAGTAAGACTAAAATCTCATGTCGTAGTACTGAAACCCCTTTGGCAGCCGTGTTCACCTTCCAGCATGCCGACGGCTTTTACTGCTGCCTAACCCAAAATAATGACAGTAGTTGGCCCTGGGCTAGATGAGAACGGCTTCCCCATTTTGGGCTTCCATCTGTGCTGGATGTGTTTGTCAATAGTTCATTCATTGCTGATTTTAGAATTCGTATCTGCAGTGACTTTTAAGTCACTATATGCAGAAGTAAAAAGGGGTGCTTGAGTACAGTTGTACTTTAAGATAAACTCCAAAACCAGAACATGGTCCATAGACAGGGAGCTTTTTGTATTCTTGAAATGTTGTGTCTTCTAATATTTTGGCATTTATCACAGCTAAATAATTAAAACAAGAAAATCTAAATTCTTACTGAACTATTTCAGGGAGATTATTTATAATGTAATAATTGAAGACTGTACAAGGAGAACTGTCACTAGTGATACAAGATGAGTAGGACACACTAGCAGCTGGAAATAAGCAGGGGGGAAAAAACGAGGAACAGTTGTAAAGCAGATGGGAAACAAATATATAAGAGGAGATGGAAGCAAGAGGAGGGGAGAGTAAATCGTAACAGGAACAGGCGTATGTTTCTTGCCACCTTATAAAAAATTAAGTACATCAAAATTCTGGAATATTTTCGCAGAACAACTAGATCCTGATGCTTGTTTCTTGGCTATGAAGTATGTCCAGTGTTTTTTGAGGTTTTGGTTTGTTTGTTTGTTTGTTTTTGTTGTTGTCTGTGGGGTTTCTTTTTGTTTTTTTTAATATATAATGTCAGCAATTTTAGTAAACTTAAGATCTATTTATTTAAACAATGATACACTGATAGGGGATTCTACACCAGCATTTTTGTAAACATAGTTTTTTGGAAAAACTATGTATTTAAAACTACCAGTAATTCACTTTTCTTGAAAAGATGTTGTTTCATATTCAAGAAAAACCTATCATGTATGGTTTCTTGAGGAGATGTTACTTTCATTGTGCCTCTCTTAATATGACTTAAATATTCAGCTGAAAGAATTCGTAGACTTTTACTAATAGGGAGTCATGATTCATCCAACTCTTACAGTGCTACTGTACGTAACACTTAAAAGGAGGAAATGATCTGGTTTTGCCTTCGTCTAATTATGAGTTCCTTGTAAATTGTACTTCATAGAGCAGAAGCTGCCACTGTGTGGGTGGTGATCGCCTAGAAGTCATGAGTGGGACTCCATGAGGGGTTTGCCCTTGTATGCAGTGAGAGGAACTCTTGTGTGGGTCGTGGCAGTTCCCTGGTGCCCCAGGTTTTGTGGGGCCAGGCTGTGAATTATCCTGTCCCTAATCAAAGGGAGAGCCCCAAATGGAAACTCTGAAAATGTCAGTGTTTGGCTGACAGAGCCCACCAATGAACTCAACCTCCTATTTCATCCAACATCTGGAGTCATTGACATCTTTTGGAAAATGAGTGAAATCTATTCTCTTGCTTCAATTCTTCTAAAATAACAGCTGCAACTAGAATCTTTTGAAGTTATAAAGTGCAGTTAGGATTCTATCTTTATACATATCTTTTGTGTACCCACAGTTTTGCAGTAAACTGAATCCCAACCACCAAATTTAAAGTCGTGTGTAAAAAAACTTTATTCCTAGTATGCAGTCATTATAAACTCTGATTCTGTAATGCAAAACTGCAAGCAACCACCAAGTGTAGGTTAAGTTTATTCACTAGTTCTGCTTGTGCATACTTCTGTCCACTTAATGTCTTGCACTTATTTACTGAAGCTTTAATACACAGAACAAGCCTAGGAAGGATATTGGCAAAACACCAAAACAGGCCTGTGATACTGAGAGTACCTGAATGTCATAAGTATAGTGATCTTTTAGAAAGAAGATAAAACCTCATGCATTCAGATTTGGCAAAATATATTTTTATGTATTTAAGCATATCTGTCTGCAAACATTGGTATGAAAACTGAGTAATCAGTGTTATTAGTAGGCCAATCTGTACAGCTGAGACCTCCAAAATAAGTTATTGTGTACTTAATTGAATGCCCACAATTTTCTGATTTATTTTAAAACTTAATGTTTTTAATATTGCTTACTCTTTTCTTCAGTGAGCCTAACCAACAAACCAATTAAACAAAAAACCCCAAACCAACAAACAAACAAAAAAAACCCCTATAACAAAAGTCCAGAACAGAATCATTCAATTTAAACACTTCTAGTAAATATAGGTTATTTTCAACTTGTATCATTAGAGATTGATTCTAGTCACACACACAAATGCACCGTAATTGCACCTACGCACTTAGCCATTATTTAGATAGAAAGGCAAAAGATGGACAACTGAGAAATTTTTCTTGCTCTGTCTGACAAGAAGTGCAGGACATCATGAGAACTTAAAAGCTTTTATTATAATGCATGTAAGTCTATATTTGTGGAAAACGTGAAATTTCTTTCAAATGTCTGAGGTGGCTATATGAAAATATTTGTGGACTAGCTACATCAGGACATTCATTTCAGTGCTCACCTGTGTTTTGTGTTACCTGCGGTATCAACATTGTTCTTTGCATATTTGGGAAGTAGGTACTGAAGTGTTCTAGTGTACCTTTGGTATTAACTTTCCATTAAGTTTTTAATATTGCAAATGGGAGTACAGATGCCTAATTTTAAACAAAACACAGCATATAAACAATGTTAATTTAATGATACTAAAATTAAAATCTAAGGGCAGTAGTGGTTTTTGATTACATACATTTTGTGTCTGAATGAAATGGTTGTACTGTGAGTTTTATAGCGTCAGAGAAGAATCTGGAAAACCAGCTGAGTATCTGTATCAGTGGGACTGCCATCAATACAGACCTGCAATGTTCTGTATGTTTAGAACCATCCTCCCTGATGTTGTTGCTATTTTTCAAAATATTTTTAGTCATCATTTTCCCTCAAGCTAGTTTTGGACAAAATTAATCCTATGAAGAACTGCAAGTCAAACCTTCTCTCCCGTTTTACTGAGATGAGATGCAAAAGGATACGACTGAGGTAACAATTACATTTAAAAAATATTAAATATTCAAGTTTGTCCCTTTGCATTTGTAACTTCAACTAGTGTTTCCTACATTCAAACTGTATGAAATTAACTTTCTTATGATTTAATTAAGAGATATTACATTGTTTCATATTTACTTGAAACTAATTTGGAATGCCTCAAATATTTATGAACTTTAGGGATTATTTTTCCTATGAATAATACAACTTTTGTTGTGGTGTCATCCAAACTAACCTACCTGATTATTTTGTGGGATTATTCAGTCATTGGATACATGTAATAGAAAAATTTACCAGCTTTTATTTAATAATTTCATATAACTCTTCATGCAGATATATGTTAAAATATAAGACGTTTGTTTTATTTATAGAACGTAAATTGTTAAGGTCTTTCAAATAGTGTTTTACTTCACAGTGATGTTTAGAAAAGAATGCAGAACAGTTAAGTATGTAGTTAGCAATATTTTTTTTTTTTTTAATGTATAAATGGTATTATTAGTTACTGGTTTAGAAGGAAGAATAAAGGGATGAAGTTTTTTTGTCTAACCTAAGCTTGAATGACATACAGATTCACATTAGCCACAATTTGAAAAAAGATTTTGAATTTATGAAGGGAAATTATTTAAGAGGTCATTTAGGAAAATGAATTAGTACTAACTCCTCCCTTAGGATATAGTATACCATTGATTCCACATACTAATTTTCACCATAATCTATGTAAATATCTATCTTGGGCATACTAACGCTTGCTAACGTATGTTACATCTACATCATCTTTAAGTCTCATTTGGAAATCGATTACTTCATTTTGTTCTGCTGGATAAATTAAGCTAGTTCTTCAGGTGTGAGGTGACTTTTTGCTGTTGAGACCTTATGATACTATATGCTACGGCTTTGAGGAGATCTACCCAGTTGAGGGAAGACATCTTTTGTCTTGGAAACAGAAGATACTAAACAATCACTTCGTTCTTTGTGAGAGGAAAACTTGGGGAAAATTTTTGTGCACTGCACCTGTGAAGCAGTAGTACTAGATCAATAGAGGCTGGTCAGTTCTGTGCAGGATTCTTTCTGCATAATGAGACTTAACTCTTTGTCGTCATTGTCAGCACAACTTATAGCTCACATCTAGATTTCCATTTCCATCTGTTTCTTCTGGAATTCAAAGGTCTTCTAGGAAGTGGTTTGAAGACTTTTTTTGATTTCCTCTGTTTTTCTGAACAGTAGAGACAGTGTAGGTAAGGAAAGAGATGGAGAGTGTGCTCAGGTGCCAGAGGCAGAAGGGGTTTGTGAGACTGACCAGCTATGGGCCAACTTTATGTCCTGGATTTTGTTGGCTCATGCAGGGTTTTACTGACCGGCCAAGTGAATTTAAATTGAGAAGTTGAGATATGGGTAGGGTATTAAGGTTTACTTCAGATTAACTCTCTGTGTGAACATACCTGTCAAGTTGTTCTGCAGCTCTGAGGGCGAGCAGTTAGTGTAAGTAAAAGCACTCTTTGTCTCTTCTGCTTGACATCTTCCACAGTGACCCTTAGCAGGATTGTTGCTGTGCAACCCTTGTGCTGTGTAGCTAACACCCTTCCAGAAAGATGCTCTTCCTTTGAGAGAGAAGCTGAGGGTAAACTGAACAGCTACAGTTTGCCTGCTTCTTTCACACTGTCTTACAGAAGAATGTATGAAGGAATGATTGAAGGGAGCAGAGGATACTTACTGTCTATTTTGTGATAATGATGGTGCTGTAGAAACCCTACTGTGAGGATGAGGATTTGGAAAGAAAGGAAAAAAAAAAATTAAAAATTCTTGACAATACCTGTTGTCTTGAGAAAAATAATATATACATATTCTGACATTCCTCAAATTTTGAAATCACCGTGCTGTTTCTGAAATACACTTAGAATGGTTCTTATTGATATCTTGCTAGCAGGCAGCTACTTGCAGAGCCTCCGCAAGTATGATGTGCTTTACATGTGGAAGTTCTTGAAGGTATGTAAATTTAAGAGGCTGCTAAAGAGCATCTTTAAAGCATCTTTAAAGCATCTTAAACTGAACTGCTGCACTGGTGATTACCTAATTAGATAATTGGTTTCTAACTGTTGGAACTATACATACATTGGAAGAGTAGTTCAGTAGGATGTTTTCACTTGCACATAGATATCCTTTTTTTGTCTTTTGCATTACTATTTGATCATTGAAGGTAAAGGCCAAAATACACATCAGTTCAGAAATGCCCTGTGGTTTCACCTTGTTTGTATTTTCATCCTATAGATAAAAACATGTAGAAAAAGGCAACCTGTAGTTTGCTTTGCAGTAAAGTATTTACACTTCAAATCTCACAATGAAAATGATGACCAATTGAGCCTTAAATTCAGACGATGGTTCTGTACCAGTGAATGCTCTACATAACGTATCAAAGAGCATTCAGGAAGTTTTGACTCTTGAAGCTTGAGATGAGCATGGACACCTGCTTGTTTTCGTGAAGAGCTAACACTGAATGAGTGTGTATCATAATAAATTTTGGTTTTTTTTCTCCCCATTTAAAACTCAACACCACGTTCCTGTGCAATGTTTTTTAAGTAATAAGTTTAGCTACTTCAATAATTTGAGCATACTCAACTAAATACGTTTATAGTCACAGAAGAACATAATCTTCTAGCATTTCTTTTATAGAAATTATCTATGAGCAGTGACAATGGAATCGCTGTTGCTGGTTTTGTTCTAGAACGTGACTGGGAAAATACTTTGGTTTTGGTATCAGAACAGAACTATTGGAACACAGTTTCAGGTTCTAGCATGTCTGTCAATGTGAAACAGTGATGTAGTAGACTAGAGATATTATAATTCGTCAAAAAAGTGATGCTGGAGAGTGTTAGAAGGCTAATCCTTGCTCCATTTTTATTTGGGTTACTTCTTACTAGAAATTATCCTTATTTTTTATATATTCAGTATTCCGTCTCACAGTGATAAGAATGGACTATTTTTCAATACCGTTTTCAGTCTTCTACATTGGAGAAACAAGTGAGGCTCTTCTACGCTGAAAACCAGGTTTTTCTTAGCCCTTGCCTGACAAATGGCCAGACTGCTTCGGAGTGAGAGAGTGTATTGGGAAGAGGATGGTGAGGAGAACTGGAGTTGTTGGCCTGGGAGACCCTTCTGTCTCCCTTCAGGAGAATCTTTGTACTTAACCTTTTGCTGATTGCAGATAGGTTTCCAGAGTGTTGGCATCTGGTGAGCCATTCTCTGATGGGAAAGCAGAGGTTCAATGACATTTCAAAACATGTCTGATTTAGCTGGAGCAGTACTTGTGTATTGCAGGGACTAACAGCAAATCCAATATTTGGTCTTGTGAAGGAGCACTGTGTCATATCAGCCACCTCCCCAGAAGATGGGAGATTTTTATTTTTCTTGTGCATTTATACTTTTGTAAAAGTGGGATAGGTAAGATCAAACTTTTTTTATAACTTACCTTGAATTATTGGTGGTGTAAAGATGGTTAGTTTTGGATTATGCCATAATTTTCAGCTGATGCTGTGCAAAAGAACTCTAACAATACTAGGAATACAAAGGCTTCTGTTTAGTGAGTACTGCTCAAAATTCTTTCTTTGTCAAATAAAGCCATTGACTCAACATTTATGAAGAATGTGTATTGTGGGGAAATGTGGGGATGTATGGAAAACTGTATTGTGAGATCTGCATGGAGCTTAGCCCATTTCTGCCATCTCGGGAGTTACAGGGTGGAAGTAGAAAATGTAGACAAGGAGCACTCAACTGATTCAGTGTTGGTAAGGCTTCCTAGCTGTACTGCACACCATGTATTATAATAAGACTTCATTTTAAGCAATTTACTAAAATGATCAGTCAAGTTTTTTGGGCAAAAAAATTTAAATTTCCAATTTAGGTTGATGCAAAGCTCCACAGTGTAAAAACTGAGATAGAATCCTGCTCAGCCAGATACTGAGTACTTCAATAGGTGTCTCATTATTTTACTTCAGGTTTTTCCAAATACTAGGAATCTTCTTTCTGTAAGTCCTGTCTTGTCTGATCATGCCTATACAGAGAAGGATCAACAATTTGCCCTTTAAGAAATTCCCCTAGGAATGTAACTAAATACAGACTACATTTTTGAGATGCAAAGATGGGAATGGAATGGAGGAAGTACCTTTACCTTTATGTAATAACCTGTTGGTTTGGATATGTGACCAGAAAGTTGTGAGTATTGGTTCAATTCATAGTTTGCATTCAATCTAGTTTACTTCCCATGTCTCATTTCCTGTCTCCCAGCTGAATAAAATTGCCATTAGGTGGTAGATTAATCAGGAAGAGAGACATAAACCTGTTGTTTTGGTGATGCGCACTCAGGGGAAGGTGGTTGTCGCGTCCCAAGTTTGGGGCAACTCAGGTTTGCGGATTTCCATTGTTGGAATCAAGTTGAAATGACACCAGAGGAGTCCAAACAACAATTAACATTTATTAACTAAGCTAACCTTCCTGAAGTATGAGTAAACTTATGAACGTCAGCCTTGCATCATGTTGTTAAGCTGCCATTTTGGAAAAATGAGGTAGAGAGAAAGAGAGACCAGAGAAAAGGAAAAAGGGGGAGAGAGTGAGTGAGTGAGTTGGCTGGGATTGGGGAGGGGGTGGCTATTTTGATGGCTACCCAGCAAAGACTTGTGTTTTTGCAAGGTAAGGAAGTTGGTTCAGAAAAGTGCTGCCTCACTGAGGCATCCGGTCCCCCGAGAGCGCCGCTGGGGCTGCCGGAGGGCCATGCCCTTGACTGCGGGACTGCGCTGCCCGCGGGAGGCCTGTCCGATCCGGTTCACTCTTTTCCGACCACAACCTGTTCGCCCTTGTTCTGCCAACACTCTTCAGCGAGTGTTTGAGGCAGTTTCTTGTACTCTGGGTCTCTGCAGGGGCGAAGTAAGATAGGAAAAAAAAAACCAAAACCAAACAAAAATCACAACAGCGTGACAATTTAAGTGGCGGAAAGGATTCCTCACCATAATAAATGTCATGTTCAAGTTAAAGCTCTTCTTTCAGATGTGGGGGAGAATATGTGCCTGGATATGATCTGTTTGAATGATGGATTTTAATCCAGAATTTTTACCATCTGTGTAAGTGTATGAGCCTCTGTATAAGAGCTTCTGACTAAATTTTAAAACATCTTTTTAGAAAAAACAAAATTATTCCGAAGGGAGGATTTAAGACTGTGTTTGGAAGTAACAAGATTCTGAAGTTAGGACTGTTTTAGGACTCACACCTGTTTGCTTCATGCTTTATTAGAAATCTGAAGGTAGCATCCCCATTTATTTATTTATTCATTTATTTTTATTGGACTGGTGTTCTGAGAAATTTAGCTCTCTTCATGCACCAAGAAGGGAATCAAAATTAGCGAATTTATTGCTTGATTTTTATTTTTTTTTTAATTGTGCTGTATCATGGGTATAAAAGATCAGACTGTTGGATTTTTCAGTGAGGTGGTTTAAGTAGAGAGTCTATGGGGATTTTGTCCTGAGCTCTGAGGAACGCCATCAGACAGTTTTAATATATAGTGGCTTCTAACATGGGACATCACAGGAGCTCAAGAGAACCAGCAAACACATGAGATATTTCAGAAGCTATAGGGGTTGTAAAACACATCAAGTATGTAAAAATTAGTAATGTTTGAAGTTGTGAGTTCAATTACCTTGTTTTTGGGGGATTAAAGTCCCAGTAGGAGTGGAAGGATAGGATGGGGGACAGTTAGTAAAAGAGCATTATATGTGTCTAGTTTGTGTGTTGAAATGTTACGTCTGTGTTGAAAAAAAAAATGTTGAGGAGGACTTAGAATAGCTACAGTGCTTTTGTTACCCAAGCTTGTATTCATGCTACTTACTGCAGTCTACTCATTCAAGCATTTAAAGCTCTGATAGAGCTGTAGTCACTTCTTCACACATATGTATGTTTTTGTGTGAAAGACCAAGGGAGGTTTTAACTCTTAATAGCAGAAGTGCTTTGTTATAGTTATGTAAGAATAAAAATAACAACGGATGACACGTTAGAAATGCTTCTAGAGAAGGGCATGTTTGTTTCATTTGAAATGGTTATTACAATTAGATGTGACCTGAACTTTCTAGAACAAATCATGTAAATTCTGAGATGGCTGGTGAATGGATAGCAAGAACATGTACACTGACTGTAGTTCTCTCTTTTGCCATGCTAAAGTTTTATTATGTTTGCCGCTCAACCTTTCAGCTGCTCTTCTCCCTTAGAGCAGTCACAAGCACGGGAGTTCATGACCATAGAATATGTGAGAAGCTTGCTATAGTATCAATATCTAGGCTTCATGGTTGTCATGTAGCAAGCATTTATTCTTTTTGTGTAATACTGTTTTTAATAACTTACTACAATATATTCTGTGCATTAGCTTGTTTTTTTCCAAGTGTGCAAGAATGAAATTCGTAAGATCTTATGTATTAAACAACTGAGAATAGCTTTTCTTTCCCTACAGAAAAGTAAAGAAGGAGAGGTGCTTATTTTTTTTTTCTCCTCAAATGTTGATGGTGCTTTTCTGTTGACAGGACTCTGTTTCTAATGTTGATATCTGTAAGGCAGACACTTGAAAATTGCACAGGATTTTTTTGTGTTGTGAATTTCCTTATTTTTGTGACCTTGCGATGTGATGATGTAGTAGCGGAATTCTTCAGTAATAAACATGTGCTGTTGTGCAGTGAAGATGATGTTTCAGCACTGCAGCAGAATTTAAAATGGGAGCATGGTGTGACGGGAGCGATCCTGCAGTTTCCATGGCAACAAGAAGTGCCAGGCTGTTTGCGTTGTGGAAGGCAGTGGGTAGCGGGCACTTCAATAAATGCCACCATTTATTAAGACTGTTAGGATGGCAGTTTCTGTCCACTGTATTGCAATTTATGCCTAATTTAAAGTTCCAGTCATTCGCAGTGCCAGCTGCTTTCAGCTCCCATTCCCTCTAGTGGAAACGGAGCTAATTTGCGATGGTTAACAATGTGTCCTGACACCAGCGGCTCCGAGTGCATCCATTATTCTGTCAGGATGCATGTTGCATACAAGGAAGGCAAAGAAAATTAGCTATTCTGCTGAGGTTGCCGTGGCTTTCTCTTTTGATTGCGTTTTGGTTTTTATTTATTTGCTTGCTTATTTGGGGTTGGTGGTTTTTGTTGTTATTGTTTTGGGGTTTTTTTGAAACAATAAGAGTGTTTCATAAGTCATTTTGGACACTTCAGGAAGAACCACAGTTAAAATCTCTGCAGTTAAGCCAACATAACCAGATTTTTTTTCCTTGTCGGAGTTTCAATATAATGAGCTTGAGAAATAATGTAAAACCTCCTTACCTGATCAAAAGTTCAGCAGGTTTGTGTTTAGTTATTAGCAAAGCATGGAGTTTCCTTTTGTGTGGAGCACCCTGGCCTTCTGTGGTGAGGAATTTTAACTTTATAATCAACTGAGTTTTCAAAATCCCAGTCTGTCATATACTTAGCAATGTAAAATTCTAAATAAAGATGTACTGGCTTAGGAAAGGGATCTGTAATGAGATACCAGCTACATCACAATCTCTGTTCATACATACTTGGAATTTGTGCCCATTGGCTTAATGGAAGCAACGATCATATTTGCTTCAATTTATCTGATCTGGAAGATTACTGGAGCTATGCCACTGAGCTTATAAGACCAACTATGTTTTCTGTGCCATAATGTCTCGGTAGTTTTGTGTACATAATTTTTAGAGCAGGGTTGGCTGGTGTCCTTCCTGCTAGCTTGGAATGTGAACAGAGCAGACCCTGAAGGATCTGAAAGGGGTACTGGACTCAGGGTTTTTTCTTGGTGGTTGTCCTACTCAGTGGTCACACAAACTTTCACTTGCTACAATGGGACAAGTCTGGAGCCTTTTTTGGTTCTTTTTGGCAGTCCTTTGTCTCTAAAATTCCACTCTTCAGCTGTTAATGTAAATATTTTTAAAACTATATATGTATAAAATATTAACAAGGTGAATTCTTGCTGTTCTTTACTTATCTTCATTATAATATTCTCTTTAATTTTGTGAAGTAGATTATAATCATAAGTATCCAGTCTGATAATATGAAACATCTGTATTTTGAAGTTTAAATAGATAAAAGTGAGACATAAAAAGACTGACTTTTGCTTTGGGGTCAGTGGGCTTTGAATTTGCCTCCTAGTGTCAATCATTTTACAGTGACACTAGAGTAACCTTACTTTTCATTATAGACTAAACTATATTCTTGAGTGACTTCATTAATATATGTTCATCCTTTTAAATTCCTGTCATGTAAACAGGCATTATGGAGTGATGAAGAGCTGACTATGAAAAGTCAGCAAATGAAGCAAGTGGGTGGCAGCAGGCCAAAGCTGATTATCAGGAGGTTGATTTGTTCAGGAAATGTGTGAGAAAAAAAAAAAAATCACAGTTAGACTACATTTCTTACGGGACAAATAAGAATTCCTGTAAGAGTAATTTCTCTGTTTCCATGTGCTTTGAACCAGTCCCCCGTCTCTCATAACTGCTCTGTGTGTGTATTTTGCTTTTTCCCCTTCTCTCTTTCATTTTATTTCAGTATCAATGCATGTTAACCCATTGGAATTAACTGCTTGGTTACGTGTTTTGATCATTCTTTTTCTGCTAGAGTAGCCTGTATTTTTAGTGATCTTCGAAAATCTTGTCTTAAATTAACTCTTGTTTTAGAGTAGAAAGGAAAACTCCAGAGGTTTAAAACAGATCTCATTACTGCAAATGTTTTGATTATGCATGTACACAGTGAAAACCTTCTACTTTACTGAGCTTTCCAAATTCCTACAAACTGGGTGTGCAGATTTTAAACGTACCTCAGGATTCTCCGCACTACATATCATTATAGCCTCCTTTTCAGTAAAGCGTTTTACTGACAGTTCTTTTGCTGAAGCAACGAAGATAAAGTATTTAAATTTTATAATTCATGACATTATTACCTATTATAATATTGTTTTCTTCTAATCTCTTCCTCTGGAAAAACGAATTTACTTTCCTCTCTATGTGGTTTCAGTATGAATTTATCGAGTAAAAAATAGCCTATATGTTATCTTAAGATACCCTCCAAGACAAAGGTGTCTTTATCATAAAATTCAGTATAAGATTCTCAATAGTTCATATCTTAGCAGGCATTTGCAGGCAATAAAAGACGCACGAAATGGGCATGGGGACTGAACTTTGTTGTCCTGGTTTTGCTAACACTGATTTTTGACATTGGAGTAGGATAACTTTGTTTGTATGGAGTTGGTAGGTTTGTTTCTTTTTGATTGCCACTCTTGTGCCATTCTCAGTTATTTTGAAAATTACTTGTCAGCCAACCTGTCTCAAAGAGGAAGCAGAAACGATCTGATGGTGTCAAAATGCAAAACAATCATTTTTGCTTGTTCCTAGAACTGTAATAGTAGTGTAATATGCTGGGATTGTTATACTGGAGGGTGGTGGGGGTTTTGTGTTTTGTTTTGTTTGTTTGTTATCTAAAGCCCTTGAACACCATCAGTAGGAAGGAAATAAGTTGTTGTTTGTGAGGAGCCATACCTGCATTCTGTTAGGACTGCACATCCTGCAAAGCCAACGATGAACGCAAACCCTTCAGCTGTCAGAAAGATGCCTGCCACAGCTTCTCCCTTCCTTTTATTGAAGGGCTTGATACATTTTGTACTAACTGTCCTCTCAGAAATAGCTGCCACCTCTGCTTTTTATTTGGACAGCCCTGGAGACTTTCCTGTCTACTTTCTTATGCCATAAAACTTCATTTATATGTGTCTAGCATTTGTATAAAGCACTGTAATCAGAATTGGCAGTTTTTCTTTCTAGCTGTTGAATGACAGTTTTAGTGGTTCACAGTCAGAGGAAAGTACATGAGAATAAAGGCGTATGGTTCTATTCCAGCTTTTGCTGTAAGTAAAACACATTGCCTTTGTTTTTTTAAAGAAGTAGGTTTTAATTAGGATTTTTTTAGTTCATTTTAGTTTTCTATTGGAATGTTCAGAGTCCCTGACTCTGGATTTTCTACTACAGAGGTCATTGTGAAGTACAGCTGGTTACTAATTCATCATGTCTCCTCTTATCTTACTACTTTTTTGTATTTAAGTGTTGCCATGGGTCTTAAGAGGTTACTGCTTATGCATTCAGAAGAAACATTAAGAATAACTGATATTTTTTAAACTGTATAAAGAGAGAGCTTATCCATCTGAATTCCATCATCATTTGCATTCAGCTTCTATAGCACTGAAAATTCTTGCGTTATCTATACATCTATATATTGGATGACCTGCTCATATGGTGAGAATGTGAGACTTGTCTGACTTTTTTTTCACTTTATTAGTGTGTGTGTGAAGTCATTTATGTAATAAAAAATGTGGATCTTCCATACGATACTAAATTGTTTCTATTTACCATATGATCTTTTAGATGCCATGTTGGCGTTTCATGAATAGGTAAATATTTTGATAAGCAGTAATTTACTATGAATACTACCAGTGGATGTGGAGAGCCGATAGACCTATTAGCATTTTCCAGAGACAACACTGAGACTAGTAGCATTGGTAGTGATTTGGGGGGGATTGTTTTCTTATCAGATTCTTCACTTGGAGATACTTCAGTGCACCTTCCCTTTTCTAGATAAATTACAAAGAAGTTTAGAAAGTCAAACAGGGTGTGCGTACATGTGTGTCTCGGCTGTGTGCATTCTTCTAAGGCAGAGGCTACCGGTGTTAATCCATTTAAGATAGTATTTATTATGGCATTTGGTTTTTATTATGGCATTTGGAGATTTTTTAACTGAAAACTTAGCAGCTCTAGAAGTTTGGAAGTTATTGCATTACAGCCAAGTATACCTTTTGGTAAAGGTGTACGGGAAAATAAAGAAATGGCAGTATATTGTGTTTATATAATGATTGTATTATATGGAATAATGACAGACTTTTATTTGTGTCAAAGTTAATTGAAAAGTTAACTGAAATTTCCCCAAATTCTGGATTTGGTAATTTTTTTTGGCCAAACTTCTGCTTTTCAGCAAAAACACCTTTTCAAGTATAATCTTTTCATGAATTTCAGTTCTGTCAGTTGATTTGCAGTTTTTCATGGGATAAAGACTATTGGCATCTTTAAAATCTGGAAAAAAAAAAATCAGGGAAAGATTTTAGCAAAGCTGTCCTATATTTGGGAAGTGGTAGACAGGAAACCACTTGGTTTGTGACGTGATCCAGGAGCCTCTTCCATCGTGAGGGGTGTTGCTCCAGGACAATGGTTCAATTGCTCTTTCTCTTCTGACAGCCCTGGAAGGAGCCAGCTCAGGGGCTTCTGGTCGCTCTGACAGGGTTGGTGGTGTTCCTCAGCCTGTTGCTGTTCCTCTTTGCTGCTTTGTGGTTATGGAGATTAGCCTTTAATCAAGAAACCTAACAAAGCCTTTTGCAGTTAATGCAATAACCGTGTTGCATCTGAAAGCTTCTGACTTTGATCTGGAGAGGTTGGTATACACCACAACGCTAGTATCTCTTCCTGACACATATTCCTTACAGATACAATGCATGTGAGCCTAAACCGATGGGGTTTTGAGGTAGAAAGTGTATACGCACACTTAAAACAGAAGTATTTCATGATTTGGGGTTTTTGAGGGCTGCTTTGTGGAGCAGCATCAGTGTGGTGGCAGATATAAGCAAAGGCTGAACACAGCTTTATTTATTTCCTGCAAGCACCACAGATGTGTATTTATGGTAGCCTGTTTGCTATCAATCAAGTCTGCTAATGTGAAGCTCACTTTAGATGTATTTGCATCATTTTTTGGATTTGAGACACTTCCTAAAAGTGTTTGAGTTTAGGGAGTGGAAATACTTTAAAAACAAGAAATGGTCTTTTAAGATCTAGAAGCATTAACATTTAATTTTTAACATAAATTTTAAGAAAAAAGGGAAAATGCATCTGCTACCAAGAGACACAGAAATCAAGCACTGTAATCCAGCATGTTAATTAACCTGAAGATATTACCATTTATTCAAGTGTGCAAAAGTGCTACTCCAGTAAAGACAGTATTATATGTCATTGCAAGATTACTAATACTCATTTTACATGATATCAAAGTACCCAAATTTGCCCATCCTAATAGACTGCAAATTCTTATTGATTCTGTGATAAAGCTACTACAGGTGTTGAATAACAATGGCAATCATGTACTGAGCAGTTTACTCAGTGTAAAAGTCATAGACTAATGATCCAGTTTACTTTCCAGTAATTACCTGTGGACTTTTAAATTATTGCCTAGCTTTTGATGTTCATTAGTCACTGGAAATTAAAATGGCAAGGAAAGCAATAGTGCATAATTTGGAACATTTTTAATGTTTATAGATTTCTTAGCATGATTAGAAAATATAAGTGGTACTACTCTTTCAGATCAATAGAGGCACATATTAAGTATTATAATAATTGCCTTCTCAAGGACAATGATTTAACACTGTTGGAAGTGTTGCTGAGACTACTGATTTCTTACATCTTCATTAGTGAGCAATGAAAACAGCAGGTTAAAAAAAATCTTAAACATTTTTTTTTATTAAGCTCCTCTTGGCACAGTTAATTATCAATTTAATAGAGTTATCTACTGATACTTAATAATGTGGCTTTAGGGTTTCAACTGTCCCTGAACTTCAGTTACAGTCATGACATTGGTAGAGAAAAATATCAATTAAGAGAAGTATATAAAATAGCTTTGATATAAGTCCTTTCCCTCTTAAACTGAAATTTCATAAATAAATGTTGGTTCACTCTGCCTGAGTACACTTATTATGATGTCGTTGGCTTGACATATCAATCTGCAGAAATGTATTAAAATGCAAATTCATGTATTTCAGCCCTGAAGCTGTTTCATTTCATCCCTAACAAAAACTAAAAATAAAAAATCTTAATAGTCTATAAGGTATTAAAAACAATACTCAGTTATCTAAAAATAATCAGATTGAGCTTGTTTTATTTTCAAATTAAGAATGCATAACACATAGTTTATTTAATGCAGGACCTATGTAAAGTTAATGGAAAAAATACAATTTAATTGTGGCTTTAAAAACCATTTTTAATAAGACATGTCTTTTATTTTCTTCTTTTTTTTTTGTTTGTACGTATACTTTTTAAATATATGCACATTCCTGCAAATGAACTGACATGGTGAGTCTGCTAGAAGAGGATATACTGTTAGGATGTTTCTGTTGCATTTAGTAAGAGAAGTAAAGCTAAAAGACTATAGATAATGTAGGTTCTAGAGCTGTCCCTCAGAATAAAGTATGTGATATTCGAGTTCTCACAGACTTGATATTACGTATTCCTTTACAATAACAAACAAAAAGAGAATATCCTAAGAGGGAGGAACTCATAGTTCTTGCAAAATCATTAATTTTTTTAAGTCTGGAAAAGACTAAGGGGAACAATGAGCCAGGAAAGAAAATAGAGTGGTGGTTGCTTATGGAGTTGTCAATTGGAGTGCAGTTTGCTTCAGAACAAAAAATTTCAGTTAAACATATATATTTCCAAGATGTAAGTTAAATTTAATTGTAATCATAATGCAAAAAAATCTTTATTTCAAAGTGGACAATTTAGTGAAGGAGCAGACAGGAAATATTAGGTGGCGACATAACAGTTCAGAAAGCAGATGTGAAAATAAATGTCATAGAGCTGATGACAGGATTTCATCTTAAATACCATGTTTATGTGAAAACCTATTTTGAGATATGAGTGCACCATTTAACACAGGTAAGTTATAAGATATGGAAAAGATAATCATGTGAAAGAATACCACTTACACATACTCGGTTGCTCTGTTTAGCTTGGAAAGAAAGAAACAGACGAAAGTGCATTTCCAGCTTTGCATAACTCCTCATGGAGTTCTGTGGTATTGACATTATGGAGCCAAAAGTTTTGGACAGGAATATGTGAGGACATTTAACATCTGCATGTGCGCTGTGCACGTTGTCCACACTGGTTTGATTTCAACTGATTTTGGAAATTAAGCAGTTTTGGATCTCTCTAGGAGAGTCCTGGGAGACCATCTGGAAATCCTGGAAAACCGGAAAACAAGCCAAGGTATCATAATAGGGAAGAAAATATAGAAAGTAAAAGGGATGAAAGGCTCCATCTGGCTCTGCTGTCACTGCGGAGCTCACAGAGAAGTAGGAGGGAGTACATCGCTTAATATATAAAATAGAGGGTGTGGCCTGCAGAGGTCCCCAGGGAACAGAAACCTGCCATGGTTAACTGGGGGGGGGCCGACAAAGTTTGGGTATTCCCCAAGTGGTTACGATGGGGTGCAGCAGTGCTTTTATGCCATCGTCCACCTTTACTACGGAAGGATAAAAATGGGGAAAAAGGAAGGCATGCGGGAGTAGTTCTTCTTTATTGGGATATTTAGTGCATGTATGATTAATCATAAAGCTAATTTGAATTTAGTTCCTGGAGTTTTAATCTGTAAGAATTGGAATATAATACCGTGGATTACAATCTTGGATCCTGCTTGTGTACCTTTCAGATATAAAACCCAGAAGTCGTTTGTGATTTGTTACACATTGTGATTAAATAATAGAAAACTGAATCCAAAATAACATAGGAATCACTAAAATGCACCAGAAGAAAACTATGAAATTTAATATTAGATGAACACTCAGATATAAGATTCACTCGGAATTTAGCCATCTCTTTTAAACTTGGGCTGTTTTGCCTATATGATCAATTTATGCATTTCAAGTGTAAACCAAGATGAGTTAAAGCCCTGTAGTACTGCTAAAATAACGGTTCAGATGTTTGAGCTAGTGTCTCTTGTGCTCTCTCAGGTTTTTTCTATTTCTCTTTAAGATATAAGCCTTTTTATTTCTCTTAAGATAAAAATGCATTACCTCAAACTTTTAATTGCATTCCAAGTTTTATGACTAAGCCTTGAAGTTGTGTGAGCATTCATTTATTTGCAGTGACCAACATTTAATGCTTTAGATATTCTTCATTTAAGGATTTTGTTTCCAGATTGAGTCACTGTACCTGCTCTGTTTTTTTAAATATGCCTGCTTCTGCTAGAATACTTGTCATCTGCATTGTAAAATAACGGTGTTCTATGGGAAGCTTTTAAGCAAAACCGCTGTAATTTAGTTTGCTTAATGTCAGACATGAGTCCACACTACAACAGAAGTGCTCTAAATGTCAAAACAAATCAATTTTGCAAATGTCAGACAGACATTAATGAAAGCTCAGCTCTTTCACTGAGGGTACTCTCCTAATCCATAATAAATACTACAGCATCTTATACCATGGTCATTTATAACAGAAGAGACACATGCAGTCGCCACCTTTGTTATGGATTTGGTTTCACAATTTAAGTATGTCCTATAGAAGCCTCTATATCATAATGGCAGAAGTTTCAAATCACAGAATAGTCTAGGTGAGAAGGGACCTCAGAAGGTGAGCTAGTCTACTCAAAGTAGGGCCCACTTCAAAGTTTGGCCATGTTGCTCTGGGCTTATTCAGTCAAACTTTCACTGTCACCAGTGGTGGAGATTCCACAGTATTCCTGGGCAAGCTGTTTCAGTGCCTAGTAAAAAACAAAACAAACCAAAACCAAACAACAAAATAAACCCCAAAGTCCCAAAACAACACCTCTTAGAGTTTGGTTCAGTCTTGCTTGTAGCCCACCTTTAGGTAGTAGAAGAGTACAGTTAGGTGCCTAGATAGCCTTCATCTTTTGAGGCAACCCACAGCTTCTTCAGCCTCTCCTTTTATTTCATATGCTTCAGCCCTCTCACCATCTTAGTCTTCTTTTATTAAGGGAAGTCGTAAGTTCTTATCCCTTGAAATAAATGAATTGAGGTGTGTATCAACTGTCACATCTTTTGAAGCAGTTAAGGTACCTAAGGAAACGAAATAAAACTGTCACATGTATTTGTTTTTAAAATCTGCCTATTTTGTCATAAATTATTCTATAACGTATATTCTGTAATGTCCCATAATATTAATTTATTAAATTATTACTGTATGAATATAGCTACATATATTTTCCAAAATTAAGCAAGAACAAATCTCAAAGGAAGAATGTACTTACAGCAGATGTCAATAATCAACAATACCTGTTGGTTACAAGGTCAAGAATTATCTTTCTTCTAGGATCTTCCCCTTTTTCCCATGTCTTTTCCAAGATAAATGTGTCCCGAAGACAGACGGAATAGTATGTTTCAGTACTGAACGAAAACTAATCCTAACTTTTATGCTGAAGCTGGCTTTGCTGCTTTTCTTCAGAAAGTGCTCTTTGCTTTTCCTGACGCCGTTCTGTCAAATACAACTATCTTCACATTGAGCCATTCATTATAATAGTTTTTTCTTAGGCAGATCAGCTATTTACTTTGTAATGACTGTATAGTTTTCTTAGCTTTCTTTGCTCTTTGTTTTAGAAGTATGTTGAAAAACTACTCAGTTTTAAAACACGTTCCCATTCTGTCTACTTAATTTTTCTCTGTATGTTTGGATATCTGTAGGTTAAGAAAATGCTGTTGATTGTGCATCTCGTTGTGCTGTTTGCTCAGCTGGTAAGATACGACTTGAGAGGAGTTATCCAACCTGGAATCAGGATGTGCATGTTCAATCAAAAGAAAAACCAGAATAGCATTGTCACAGGGTTTTTTTTTGTTTTGTTTTGGTTTTGATCTGCGATAAATAATAAGAGATTATTTGTATCAAACCAATTGTTTACTTCAGGATTGAAACTCATGGATCAGCACTTCAATTATATTCCAGGTATTTCAATAGTCTACTGCAAAGTCAACAAAAAGCAGAGTTGTGCTTTTAAGATTATTCCTTTTGTTGATTTCAGAATCTGAAACATTCACCTTTGCAAGTCTCATTTAATTTTTAATTCAGCGTACAGCGTGATTTCTTTAAGCCACCTCACTTGATGTAGGGCTCAAAGCAGACAGAAAAGTTGAACTTCTTTAAAACCCTAAGTTTTGAAAAATATTTGTTTGGCTATAATCATCTTCCTTGAAAATGATTTAGCCTTCTGTGAACGCTTCAGCAATTGCTGGGTGCCTCACAGGAGTGATTGGTGGAAGCCTCTAGTTCTGACCAAGCAACGTGTTGTCTCAAGTGAAGAGTTGCAAAAGGAATGTTTTGGACTAGGTGAGGCAATGCAAGACCTTAAAGGACTTCATCTCCCTAATCTCTTTGATTACATGACCCTCCACCCCACTTCTGTCTTCTCCAGTTTTTAGTGAACACTTTTCAAAATGTCTGTGAAACAGGAAATAAAGCATTTCACAATATTTTATATTCTAATAAGTACATAGTCTCGAGAGCAGGAGAACTCTTCTGAAAATTAGCAATCATTTCTGGAGGACTCATCTTTCATAGAGTGTTTATTAGTATGAATAGCTATCACATCTCAGTAACAGTAAAGGAAAATCCTGCCTTGCAAAACAGCATTTTTCTCTACTCAAACATTGTTCAATTGGTAAAGAATTTCAGGCTATTACATTTTAATCTTATTTTATCTTGTTGATGTATTTAAAAGTAGATACATCTTTAAACTTTAGAGGATACACACTATCATGGTGTTTAGTCCTACAGCAACCTCAACTCACCACTGGAAGTCTTTAAATCCTTATTGGGGTTGTCATTTGAACATCTCACTCTTACATTTGCCACTGTAATGACTTTGCATCATTTTAACTGAATAATTTGTTTGTAACATTTTATTCTACCACTCCCAGCCAAAAATATTATTCATAAACACAGACTACTTGAAATATTACACCTTTTCCTCCCAAACTGTTACATTCATTTCCCAATTTATCAGGTGTCATATAATTACATGACAATATTTGTTTTTGGTTTTTTTTATGGTGTTTTTTTTTCTCTTTTTCTTTCCCCCCCCGAATCTCAAGCTAATTTTACAACCTTACCGTTACACAAAAAATATCGGATATCCTTGATCTTTATTGGTGACAGCTTAAAAAAATTGGTTGTGACACTAAGGAGATAGCTGTTTCTGGGTTAAAAAGAAATGTGACCATGTAATGCTGGGATTAGGATGTGGTAGAGGTCATGTGTGCTCCTCACAGAATTTTGTTTCTGTATAAAATACATATAGAGACTTCTTTTGGTTGACTGATTTCTTGCTCATTCAACAGCTACACAGTGAGGCAAATTTCATGGGTTCCACCAGCTTTCTGCTGCCTTTTAATATTTTTAGTAGCTACAAAACCTGTTTTATTTTTATTACAATACATGTTTAGATGCAGTTTAAATAAGAATATCTGTGCTTTTAAATATATAATGCATTTACTATATATTAACAAGTATAATTTTTTAAATGTACACTTGTATTTTAATTAGTAACTAATAAATATTATTTAATTGCTGGTATAAAGAGGAAATAAAAGGACAAATTACTGGAATACATCCTACAGATAGTTTATAGGACCAGAAAGGAAAACTGCATGGGTCTTTTTGGTTTTGGTTTCTTTTTAATTTTATTTTGAATGTAGTGTATTTATCTGTTTTATAAATACAGAACTTCTGGCACATATATCTAAAAATATTTGCAATGCTTTGAAAAACAGAGACTGCAGATGGCTGGATTTGTGAGTTTTAAGTGTTTTGGATATGAATGATAGTAACATTATGCAAAACAATTTCAAAACCACTAAGGTCTGCAGAAGACTACTGTCAAACAGAGCGCGAAATATAATATAGACAATGTAATTTACCTTCTGTAATATCAGTTAATGATGGGGGGGGCCAGAAAGCACAGAACACTGTATGAAGACATTGGCACTGTGAGGACAGCAGGATGCTTTAAATACAGTAGGGTCTTAATAGCAATAGAATTTTACTCATGGTTTTGTGTGTTGTAAATATTTAGGATATATTCCAAACCATTTCAGATCTCCATTCTTACTGTTCAGATTGATCAGATGGAATATTTCTATCTGCACATTTGTTTAATCTCATTATTTTTCATCAATCAAATATGAAATAAGTAGACACAAGAAGTTAACTTTCTTAGTTGTGATACGGGTCTGGAGCCAGAGAATTAGAAAAATTTTCTCCCTCCCTACCCCCCCAGACTTATCCTGTGCGGGAGATGACATTTATATACTTTTCATCAAAGTGTGTGAAACAACAAGCTGTGCTTTGTCTGCAAATTAAGCAAGGTTCTCTTACAAATACAGTAGGGACACCACAACTGCATTTTCGTTACAGAGCATGGTCTGCTACTTACTGTACTCATTTAAGCGTAACATGCCGCCACTTGACAGGGTGCCCTGTTTGTGCACTTCCATACGCTACACATCTTTTCCTCATTGCTGAGCCCAATTGTGCGCTACCTCGCTGAAACTTCACCTTGACATTTGCCAAAATGCTCTGTTTCAGGTCACTGTGCAGCTATTCTCTTTTTTCCTCATGTAAAGATACCCCTCCCCTACTGACTCCTGTGTCTGAACTGTTAATCTGCTGTTGCTGTTACAGGATCCGCTTTCCAGTATATCTCTGCAAAGGTGTTGTGCTTTTAAGGAGGCAGCCTTCTCAGTCTGCTCCAGCAGTGCTGTACCCAGGACACTGTGTTCAGGCCTGCAGTTATTTTACAATTTTAGCTTCAGTTATGGCACTTCTGTCTCTGTCTGTGAACCGTATCGCTTGCGTTTCTTCGATACTGCCTCATAATTGTTTTGTTGTCTCTCTGTGCTACAAAACCCATCAGAAAAAATACAGCACAACAGGCAGTCCTAAGGCTGCATACAGGTTAACTGGCATGGTCAGTCCAACGTCATTTCAGTCCCAGTTTCTCTTAGGAAAACTGTAGGAAATAAAAAGTGAGCAACACGAATTGTTTGGTGGGTGGCAGCACACCGGGCCTCTGTGATTCCTTGATGTTGTGAGTTTCCTTAAATACCCACACACACATATGTATATAATTGCAGACACTTTCCATTTGTTTATCCTGGGAGAGACCCCTTTGAATAATAAAAATGAGACCTAAGTTGCTGTACTGCCACATGAATTATTCTAGTGGCAACAGGCCCTACTTTTTTGTTGCACGTTCTCGAAACAAAGTTGTATTACAAAGAGACTCCAAGAGTCGGATGTCTGTACCAAAAAGCAACATAGAAGTGATATTCCTGGATAAAGAAGTCTTACTTGCAAGACCTAATGGGAATTCCCACATCCTATAAATGCGATAGGCTTAGGACATATTTTACTATTTCTGTTATTTCATGTTTCACTGGTGTCCTGGTTTGAGGTAAAACAGAACCAATTTTCTGTTCAGTAATTTTACTTCACAGCTAAGCCTCTTCTAACTAACTAAACTCTCTGAAATTAACTGCATATTGTGCAGAAAGTGTTCGCTCTCAGAATGATAAGACCAATGTTTATAGTGAATACTAAGGAATGGTATGCAGAAAGGCTTTTGCTTATACTTATTGCTATGACAACCAAGGTCAGCTAACTTTGTTGTTTGCTCCTTCGGAGGGCTGGAAGCAGAAGAGTGCAGAGGGGTCCTGCAGGGAGGAGCGGACAGGACAGGTGACCCAAAACTGACCAACAGGGTATTCCATCCCATCTGCCCCAGGCTCAGTATAAAAGCTGAGGGATCAAAGGGTCAGCCCTCTTTCTTCAGTGTCTGGCATCCAAGGAGGACTCTGTCTGTTTGTCTGCCTTTGATCCTGATCCATGCACTCCTGCATCCAGATGCAGAATCCAGTTCCCATCAGCTGCTGAGTGCAATCTGGGACTTTCCCAGTGCCT